>JAVJIF010014848.1:0-109353 GCA_038442645.1 Agave tequilana
ATACAAACACAATCCATTTCTACCGAAGAGGGATACAAATCCAAACTCCACCTCTCACTAGAGGGAGCACCCACAATCTCAACCTCTACTAAAGAGGGAGCTAACCACACTCAAATCAACCTCTACCAAAGAGGAATACCACAAGTAAAGGGTGGTTACAACAAGGTGATCTCAAAGACCACAAACTCAATCTCTTTTCCCACAAATAATGATCCTATAGAATAGGATAGAGTGATATAGCTCAAGTGGAAACAAGTGTTTTGATCAAAGAAAATCTCTTGGGAAAATACCAAATAGATATAGATTTTTAGATCAAGAAACTAATTCCCAAAAACCTATTTTCTTTGAAATAAACAAAACACTTTAAAACAAATAAGATGAATCTTTTGGCTCTAAAACACTTCTGAAAACCTTGTAAAAACACTTAGGAATAGGAGAAATTTTTGCTCTGAAAATCTTAGCCAAAATCCCAAAGAAATGGGATTTATATAAGGCCTAATCAAAAACTAGCCATTAGGAGCTGATTGTCAGTCCTGGCCGCTGGCAGTCGACCTCCCGGTCGACCGCCAACGGTCATATTTTTGACCGTTGGAAGCCAGCGGTCGACCGTAAAAAAATAGAGAGCAAAGCTCTCTGGCCGGTCGACCGCCCGGTCGACCGGCCCAAGAACCTGGCCAACGTGCACAAGTCTGTGCACGTCGGTCGACCGTCCCGGTAGACCGACTATGGGTCCGGTCGACCGGCCCGGTCGACTGCCAGAGCCTGGCAGGCTGGGTTCTAGGTCAGAAAAACTTGTTAAAAAATATTCTAAAAATTCTCATAAATTTTCTAAAAATTCACAAAAATAGTTTTATCATTTTACATTGATATACAAACATATGTTAAAAATTTCAACACAAATATCAAACATATTGAACCATTTTTGTGTCTTATAAATTTTGTCAAAAACCAAAACCTGTATTTTACCAAACTTGGATTTTTCAATAGGAAATCTGATTTTTCCTAAAACTCATTTTAATATAAAAACATGATACTTAAACACATTTAGGCATGTTGCATATGAACATAAGTCCAATATACATGAAACATATACATATCATAGTTTTTGACTTTAAATCCAAAAATATGTTTTGTTAAAAATACCAAAACACCAAACCTCATTAATAGGCATCTCAACATAAGTTTGTCTAGGAAATTAAGCTTACATGTAATAGAATATATCTAATATACACTTAAACAAAGTAAACGTGTATTGATACTATCTATTCATGAAATCAATATCGGTTAAAAAAAACCAAAAAACCGAAAACCGAATCCAAAACATGAAACGTATGTGTATTGTGAACTTGAGCATATCACACTATCTAATCTTTACACATGAATCTAAAACACAAACTAAACTAGGATACCTGAGTCTTCTTGACGATCTCCATCTTCAAGTCGACTCGATCCAAAACTCCGTGATCCACCAAGCTAGACTCCAACGAGTGCTACGTATGATCTTGATGCTCGGGCTCTGGAATCACCGTGTGAAAGCTTCCAAAACTCCTTGTTGAAGCTAATCACCAACTAATATCTTGATTAAATGATCTGAAACTAAACATCACAAGATAATTAGTAAACATAACTACATGAGTTAATCATCATCAAAACTAGAGTGGAAGGCCACTGGGCCAACAATTATTTGTCACACCAATAAGTTGCAGCCCACCTATTGGAATAAGTGAAATTACTAAATGCCTCTCAGTAAAAGGTACTTATCTCGTTATTATTTATTATTATTTTTCCCCTATTTTATTTTTCGCTCGTTGTCAAATTTATATTTCCTTTCCTGCCATAAAATTTTTTCTAAAAATAATGCTATCCGAATTAGGTTTTTTCTTTTTTTTTACCTTGCAGACCTAAATCTCCTTTTCAATTTTAATGTCGATGGCAGAGTAGAATACTTCTCCTGCCAATTCAGGTCGCCGTCGTTCCAGATCTCTATCTCCCAATCTAAATATGAACCATATATCATCTGGTTCAACTTCTTCACAGAATATTAAAAGTATTGAAGGGTTGAGATCTTTGGATGTTGATCAAGAGGTTTTTATTTTATCCTTTTTTTCCCATAATTTTGTATGTAAAAGATTTTGTGTAATGTATATGGAACTGCGACCTAGATTTTTTTTTTACAGAACAATATAATCACTTTTACTAAAGTCTTTTTCAGTAACAATGTCACAATTTGTTAACTGCGATCTCAGTCACAGTTATTTAATTTAATACACTAAATTGTAAGAACTGTGACTACTGCCACAATATGTATTAAAACAATTTTTTCAGTGGTCAAAACTATCTTTATAACTGCGACCTTAGTCGCAGTCCTATTTATTATAATTCAAACGTGTGATTTTTAATCATTTTTTTTATACACTAAATTTTAAGAACTGCAACTTAAGGTCACAGTATATATTAATGACAAATTTTTCAGTTATTATTCATATTTTTTTTAAAAACGTGGCCATACGGAGAACTGTGAATACGGTCGCAGTCTTTTATTCAGAAGTGACATCTATCTTTACATCTGCGACCTTAATCGCAGTTTTATTTATTATAGTTCAGACGTGTGATTTTCAATTATTTCTTTTTATTTAGTTTAACAATTTATTTTGTAGGATCTGAATTCACATGGAGAAATGTCTGGAAGCTCAGTTATTTTTTAGGAAAACAGTTTTCCACAGACGATGAAGCATACAATTTCTATAATTCTTATGCAAGGAACAGAGGTTTTGGAGTGAGAAGAAAAGGAACAGATAAGTCACAGAGGCCTCTTCATGAAGTTATTTACAGAAAATTTTGTTACAACAAGAAGAGTGTGAAGAAGTTATGTGACAAATGACAAGATGGGTTTACAGTCAACCGTCGAATCGACACTTGAGTTGCTTGTCCTGCTGAGATGCATGTGCGTCTTCGTTTATTATTAGACCGAAGATCTTGGGTTGTCACCAAGTCTGTTGATTCTCATTCACATGAATTATCAAGCCCAGATAAGGTCCATCACTTTTACTTTCACCAGACACATCGATCAAAGATTGACAGAAGCATTATGATCAATTTGGTTGATGTATGAATTCGCCCTTTTAATATTTTTCGTGTTGTTAATGCAATGAACCATGGAGAAGGTTGTGAAGAAGTAAACACATAACAAGTTATTGATTTTACTCGTCACCATAGAAATAACATTGGCCATGATTTTATTTCGATCATCAAATATTTTCAAGAAAAAGCTGAGTCTGATCCAGATTTTTATTTGCAAGTGATGTTGATAATGCAGGCACACTTAGAAGCATTTTTTTGGGCTGATGGAAGAGCAATTTTCTCGTATTTGAGTTTTTGTAATGTGATTTTTTTTGACACAACATATAAGACTAATCACTTGAACCTGCCATTTACTCCATTCACTGGAGTGAAACTTCATCGGCAGTCAATTTTGTTTAGCTGTGCATTGCTTGCGGATGAGTAGAGCGATACATTTGTTTGGCTATTCAATAAATGGTTCAAATGCATGCACGGTGTGCACCAAATGTGATTATTACTGATCAGGATGCCCAGATCGGTGATGCCATCAAGATGGTTTTTCTAACTACTCGGCACTGGTACTATTTTTGGTAGTACGAAAATATATTGCCGAGCAACAAATCCCACTGACGAACAAGTATGGGGAATATTCTGTCTCTGATTTTCATCTTTGGCAGACCTCTCGTGCTATAAGCACATACGAGGAACGATGGAGATTGATCAAGGAAAAATATCATATAGAAAAATAAAAAGATAGTTAGTTGTTGAAGATGTACAGATTGGGTTGATACTAAGTTAATGCTTATCTAAAGGATATTTTCTGTGCTGGAATGACAACCAGTCAGAAGTCTGAGAGTATAAATTCCTTCTTTGATGGTTTTGTGAATGCAAACACAAAACTAGTTGAGTTTGTCCACCAATACGATAAAGCTATTGCTGCCCGTCGTAACTCTGAATCTCAACAAGACTTTCGAGGTTTGAATTCTGTGCCCAATTGTACATCTAATCCATATGAGATACAAGTTTCAAAGTTGTATACCCCGAAGATTTTTCAGTTGTTCCAAAAGGAATGGGCAGTTGTAATGACACTCTTTTCAGAAGAGCTGGAACACGATGGACCTGCAGCAAAATATTTGGTTGTTGAATTTTTAGAATCAAAAGAAACTTGGAAAAAGGTTAGTTATGAGAATTCTGCTGAACTTGACGTGTCTTGTAGTTGTGCATTATTCGAAACAAAAGGTATCTTTTGTAGACATATTCTGTACATTTTGTAGCGCAATCATGTTACACATATACTAGAATCCTATATACACAGAGATGGAGATTGAATGTGCGTTATAAAAATATTACAATTGAAAATAGCATTAGGTCTTTCCCAATCAAAGCACTCGAGGGACGACTAGATTGTGAACATTGCGTTCTAAATTTAATGCAATTCTTGAAATGGTGGCCGATTCGGATATCCATCTTTCAAAGTAGGATGCTGTTTTGGAAAGTTTTGCTGCAGAAACCAATAATGAATACAAATCTAGGTCATTAAATTATCAATCATTATAGTCTGAAATAATATTGGTTCTAGTGGATCCGTTGTGATTTTGCGAGATGGTGAAGAATTGACTATACGCGATCCAACTGGTCCTATACCAACCAAGGGGAGGCCTAAAGGTGCATCCAGGCTTAAGTCTGGTTTGAAGATTCTTTATCACAGAATAAAGAGAAGTATCGAAAGTGTGAAAACTGTCAACAACTGGGCTATTACAGGACTGGTTGTTCATTATTGGTATGAAATCAAACCTGTTAAATAATTTATTTAATGTTTGATGTTTCAAATATTTATGTTTCATTTTTACTTGTAGAGGAAGTAGTTTCATGTTGCGGCTACCTGAAACGAATAAAGTTTTTATTTTTACATCTTGAGGCATCACTGCGACCATGGTCGCATTATTAAAGGAAGAGACATTTCGTTGTACTGTGACCTGGTTCGCAGTACAGGCACTTTTTTGTATAATATCAAGTGTTTCCTATCTATTGTTCTATTGTAAAATGTTGTACTTTAAAATAATATTTGAATATATTGAAAATATTACTTTAAAAATTCACTGCGATAATGTTGGCCTATATGTTGTACTTTAGTTCATTGAATATAAACTGTGACCAAAGTCGCAGTTCATATTTGACTATATTTGACATTGACTATGTTCGCAATTAACAGTTTTAGAATAAGGAGTGTATTTTCATAACTGCGACCAGAGTCGCAGTTTATCTTTCAGGGGAAAGTTGGATTGTTTAATTCTCAAGTTCTGAATGAATTATTACATTAAGATTTTTAACTATGGTACCAGTTTAATATGTTGAGATATGGTTATAATTAAATTGTATATTGTGAAAATTGGACATTTTCAATTTTACACTGCGACCTTAGTCGCAGTTAAGATTATACTCTTAAATTAGCCATTTATTTATCTTTAGTTGCTGATATTATTTTTTTTGACTGTGACATTAGTTGCAGTGTATCCCATTTTATGTAATTTTAACATTTTTGTGACTTAGATATTAGATCACATTGTTGACATGTAAGTTCGACATAGCCCATTAAAATATGCCACCGTAGTTTCATGTTCCAACAGCCATAAGAATTAAATCAGTGAAAAAGTGCGACCAGTAAAATTAAAATTATAAAAAATATCTATAATTAACATTACAAAGCAGGCTTAAATTGCCTAAAAAATACATATTTATAAGGACTAATCTAGTCGTCCTCGTCATCACCAACATAATCAAAGTCGTCATCCATATTATGACCGTGTTCGTCTTTCGTATCACTTTCCTCCTTTTCTCCTCATTACCGTCACTCTCCTCTTCGCTTTCTTCCTCTTCACAGCAGTATTTCGTTTCATCCATGATCTCTCAGAACGGGCCGTCTGTATCAAGCTCATCCTCTGACCCGTAGCAAGGGAACATATCAGAACTATACATCCAATCATTATTAGATGAATGGCTTCTTTCTGGTGAAGATGGTGAAGAAGATATTTTTGAATCTTTTTCAGAAAAATGAAAGAGACGATTTCAGAAATGTAACTTAGTCTGTTTGTTATCCTTTAATGGACACCCTTAATATATAAATAATCCAGGAATTCCAAAAGGTTTATGCTCTTAAACGACATGAACATGGCATAAATTTATTATCTGCCTTTTTTTAAAAAGTGTATACTTTCCAGGTGACTATTCAGTTTTCGAAAATCGGTTAAAAGTTAATATATTTTGAGAAGCAGTTATTTTTTACTTCGAATACAGCAAGACTATTATTATTTTAGTTTCTTACAGTAGAAAAAGACAGGGATGATCACGTTTACTTTTCGTTAAATTAATTATTTTAATAAAATTTAAAACATATATCATTATGTATATAAAAACTTTACAGTTTCCAATTGAGCAATGCGACCATGGTCGCATTGCGATCTGGAATATGATTTATTAACTGCGACCGCGATCGCTGTCTCTCTTACATTAATAGAATGCTATAAATAGATATATTTTTTACAGACGAATTTATACATACTGCGGTCATTATTGCATTATTAGCAGTCGATACCGCCTCCCAGTTCATGACTACGACTTTGATCATAGTACAAATTCTGAACTCATTATTTATTTTTAATACCATTGCGACCTAAGTAACATGCACTCTGTTACATCTATAGAATGGAATAAGAAAATCTCAGTGGATTGTATAACAAATGAATAAAAATTTATACAAATTACATTAATAAATCCAACAGACCTGCTTTACAAATAGGATACATTTATAATAAAAAATGATATATATGAATGAATTAACAATATTGTAATTAAAAAATTAAGTGAAATTTCAATCTTCAAATACCATCCTTCTTATTAATTCTATTTCTTCATCCTAACTTTTCTCTTTGTCTGTATGTAACATGTATGAAAGCTCGCTTCTCAGTCTCCGTACATCGGCCGCCGTCACAGTATCAACTATTTCAACTGTTGATGAAGTACGAAATGCTATACTTTCAATGTACTTGCATACATATACAGCGCAATCAACACTGAAAATTGTACAGGGAAAAAAATTATATGAGATTAGATATTTACGCTAAACAAGCAGAAAATATCTTGGGTAAATGTCACAAGGAAAATAGACTTGTTTGCTTGTTGGGGACATCTTGCGTATTATATATATATATATATTTTTCAACTTGTAATAATCTTTCTTTCTGCATTGTCAATAGAAAAAAAATATCAATATCAATCAAATTAAATGCAAATATTCAGTAATTGCATGATTAAATTTAACTCACCATTGTTCTTACATCTGTTTGATAAAGGTTTAATATATTACTTGATTTTTTCACTGGGACCAAAGAGTTGTAAAAAATTTACTCTTGTGTATGGCAATCAAATACCAAAAAGATTCAGTGAAATACAGGCTCCTTGGCATTGTGTTTGTGAATGATTGAAGAACATGTAATGCACATTTCTTGTCTAGTTTCTCAACAACTGCTTGATGAAATAATCTTCCAGATCTCTATTTTGAGATACAAAACCTGGTGTAAAAATCAAATAAATTCAAACATTTATATATTTAATAATAAAATGCAATCAAAATATCAAAAACGACATGAAAATCAGATCTGATACCAAAGTTGCAGTTCTCTTTGCATGGGTCACAGTAAATCTTTAACCAAGTATATTTTTATTGCTACTCTGATCGCAGTTTGATTGATTCTGTCAAGAAAACTGACGGCGACAAGGTCGCTGTGTTGTTATTGTTAATTAATTTTTGATTGTGACCTTGGTCGCATTCATGAGTATTCAGATTTAATTTTTTAGGATTACTTAGCAACTACGACTGCGACCAAAATCGCAACCATTATTATTCAGCTAAATGTTGGGGAGATTTCTGTCTCCTCATTTTAAATTAACCGCAAGTGCACGGTCGTTCGATGTAGCACTTGAGGGTCGATCCATAGGGACAGGTGGTTCTTTTGGTTTCAACACTTTTAGGCGAATTGAGTAAAAAGTTCTGGATAGTTTTGTTCTGAACTATGTGTTAATTTAGAAAAGTCAAGCACGTAGGATCGAATCCCCTAAACTAGCATCAAGCGGTCAATCTCGTTTCTCCATACTAGTCTATTATTAGTCACCAAAATCTCTATTTCTATTAGGCAGAGTAAGTCTGAACACTAGATCTAAGCACAGGGTATTATTCAGTTACATGATTCATCAAAGGTAAATTAACTAAATTAAACAAATAACATAAAGGCAACAAAACCCTAAGCATGGACCATTAACCCCCGATACATAGCCTATCAAATAACCAATCGTTCTAGAAATAATCTCCTAAAAGTAATAGGTCAATTGGTGAGTTTTCAGCCCTAAATAGGAGATTTAATGTTGATCACAAGATAATCTAACCTAAGTTCATCTCCTCTCAGCGCTTTAGACAAATTTAGCTACTCATGATGAAATTAATAACAATATGGTCTAATAAATAAAGCATGTCTCAATAATTAATCTACTAATTACAGAAAATAAATAATCAGATCAATTAAAATAAGCAAACTAGTTAAATTCATTAAGCAAATCAAACTAATTAATTAAACTCAACTAAATGAATTGCTAGCACATTGATTACTTGAATGTGGCCCTGCCACCACTCACGCATGTGAAGAAGGCTTCATATCTTCTTTGCATTAATTTGCAGCCAAAGTAAAACCCCTCAACCAATTGCAAGCAAGTGGACCCCACCAATCCAATGAAATTATTTCTATGTGCTATGATGCCTTGAGTGGTGTACCCCACTCTCAACTCTCTCTGGAGGCGCCCCTTCAATGGCACCTCTGCAGCGCCTATTTTTTTCTTCTTTTTTTTTAAAATGAAACAAGGAAAACTCTATATTAAAGGAAACTCAGCCTCCAAAATAAACCAGTCCCCTAGGGAAGAAAAAAATTTCTTAAGAAATTGTAGAAATTTAAGAAAGTGGTCAAAATCTAAGGCCCCTTAAACCCTAACCTTTACATGTATATTTATAGCCTTGGGTTTCGCTATTTTACATGAAAGTCCAAAATAGTTACAAAATTACAAGGAGAATCATTAAATTAATTTTGCACTTTTATATCTCTATCCATTTTGCGTTTAAGCCCCTGACTTTTACAAAATTACGTTTTCTTCCCAACTGGCCTCGAACTCTTCCAAATTGTTCGTAAATTTCTTTAATGTCAATTTTAGACGTTGTAGAGTGATCCCAGCAGTGTCAAACCTCCTATCTCGCCTTCAACTCCTTTTAACACGCTTTACGGTCTCGAAAGAGTGTTTTTGTGGTGCAGTCTTCTCCTAATAACTTTATCTGCAAAATAGACTGAAAATACCCGAGTAGTATTATTTATAAACAAATGATAGATAAATATGAGGATGAATATGTGACAAAATTGCGCTCAACACTAAATTTTTAGGATTAATTAATAACTGCGGCTAAGGTCTCTATGTTGTTATTATTAAAGAATTTTTATAAATTATTACATTAAGTAAAAAATTGATATTTTAATTAACTATAAAGGAGATAATAGATGGTTACCCAAGCTTCACTTCGAAAGAATATACTTTTTAATCCTCCTCTCTTCTCTAGATGCTTCATATAGAAATGAATTACATCGGCATCTAAATCTCTACTGATCAGATCCTCTATGTTATTTTTTGTAACCATTATTCCGTTTTCAGGATCCTGATATGCAATAGCACTGTACAAAAAACAAAAAAGAGTTAATAATTAAATTGTGATAATATAAATATCTTATATATTTGATGTAATTTTAAATAAAATGAATAAAATTACTCAGAGGAGGCTTTGTCTAAGAAATTTTTGAGAGGGCTTGTTGATGTGGCTGTAGAATTTTGTATGCAGTGGTTTCATTCAATTCTCTGATTTTTAGCTGAGTGTCTGCATTTTTTGCAGTGCTGAAACCAGGGCCAAAGTTTGAGCCGCAAGCTGTGAAAGAGGATCTTCAATAGTTTTCTTTTTTTGTTTTAGATAAATAAAATCTGAGTCATCGTGATCTCTCTCAGTGCGCTTGTGTTCTTTGGCTCCCTTTCGATCGTTCCTTTAAAGTAATTCAAAACTTTTCTTTTAATGCTTGCTTCTGAGTTGGAGTATGTTCTTGATTTTTTCATCAGAAGCTTTTTCTTTTTGGATTTTAAGTATCTGTTGAGTTAAATTTAAAGTAAAAGTGGGAAAATGTTCCTCAGCAATACTTACTTCGAATTTAGATTGCTTGAAATCCTCCTTTTTCTTTTTCGTCTGCTCTTCCGCCTGCTTCTCCATCTGCTCCCTAATCCTTTTTTGCTTCTCCTCCTCTTGATTTTTCCTCTTTTGCTCTACTTCTTTCATCCTCGTCTTCTCCATCTCCTCTTCCTCCTTCCTCCTTCTCTCCTCTTCTTTCATCCTCCCCTTCTCCTTCTCCTCCTACTCTTTACTCCTCTTCTAGAATTTATGATTTTTTTCCTCCTCCTCCTTCAACTGGCTCTTCTTCTCCTCCTCTTCCTACTCCTATTCTTCTTCTCCTACTCCTCCTCTTCCTTCCTTCTCTTCTCCTCTTCCTTCGCAGTAGTGGCTGCTCTCAGTAGCTCTTCTTCTTCTTCTTTCACTTTTAATTTCTTTTGCTGCTTTTTGAACTTTCGTTTCTCTCTTCTTTTTTTCTTTAATTCAGCCTTGAGAGCTTTTCATCCTCCATGTTTTTATTTTTTTTTTCTAGCTCAAAAATATATGCTCTCAAGTACTTTATTTTCACTCCTCAAAGTTTCTATTTCTTTAGCTTGTTCATCCCCTGGTCCTGGCAAATAACCTACAATAGTTGGTTCTTGTTCACGCGTTGATTCCTCAACTATTTTGACAGGCTCTGGTTCTGTTTCTACCGAGATGTTAGTTTCAATATTTATATCTTCTTATTCTTCTTCATCTTCAACAGGAAGGCCAATCATATTTTTTCATCCTTTGAAATGTTGGCCAATTCGATAAAAAATCTGAAAAATAATATAAACTGCAATGTTAGACAAATCTGCTAATTATATCGCAGCAAAATGAAATTTGTACTAGAATCGCTATCAAGGAAACTGCGATCTTAGTCACAGTCTTAAACTTTAACTCAGCCAAGTAAATCAGTACTGCCACCAGAGTCGCAGTACAAATCAAGAATCTACGACAATGGTCGCACTTTACTTATAACGAGCTATCAAGGAACTACGACTTTGATCGCACACCATTGAAATTTAATCAAAGGAACGCAATAATGGTCGAATCCATTTAAATATATAAAAATATATGGAACAGTCCATGGTCGCTAACTATTAAAAACTAACAATATCTGCTTCAACATCACTAAGATCAATTTCAGCTAGGACTCTGCTAGTGTTTTGGAGGTTCCATCTTACTGCCCGTGGGGTTTCGTCCTCCAAACCAGACCTCGGCTCAAAAATAGCAGCCCTTTGACATACCCAATACTACAAAATGTATTATTATATTAGTTTACATAAACATTGTCAATTCAATAATGTGTACCAACTATGATATTCATACATACAATAATTTGCATGGAGCATCCATGCAGCTCAAATGTGGTGTGCCTGAAGATGTCCATTGACTCAATCAAGAATTGTCAAACAGTTTTAACCTAGCATATAGTTTTCATTAGCTTAATATTGGCAATTTGTTCTACTATATATCACGACACCGTGCATTTACTAACAGAAAAGAATAGAGTGGCCGATATATACAGGATGATTATTATTGTAAAATCTTGAGCTACAAGTCTTTGTCTATCTCTTATAATTTCATTTAAAGTCACTTGCTGCTCAAGCTATTCATCCTTGGTCACATCTAATTCAGTACTCCTTCTTTTCTTGACCAGAAGATCATCCAAAGATTCTTCAATAGATATTTTTGTGATCTACTTTATATTAGAAAAATAATATTTTATAACCCCCCTGTCCTTCATTATACAGGTCTTATTCATAATAAAATCGGCCCCATTGATAGGTAGACCAAAAGTAAGGGCAACATTCTCTACTGTTAACTCAATTTGTTTACCCCCAATTAGAAAGGTCCTTGTATCCCTATCATACTGGTCTATAATTTTTAGCACACTTATATTTGATTTTAGGCCTTTTCAGCACCAAACTCCTCATTATAAAAGGACATGAAAATTGGACCAAACAGGATCTCTTCATCGCATTGACAAAATCGGCCTGTGCTTTTTGAATTTTCTTATGAATTCACACATAGGCTTTAGGCTCGATCTCATAGGACGAACCTTCAGTTCTTACTTACCTATAGATGCAGAAACATTAACAACATTAATATAAAAATCAAGGTCACGGTACTTTTAAATACAATTTGAAAAGAAAAAGTCGGCGACTTTGGTCACAACAGTCTTTAATAAACAACAAAACACTCCGACCAAGGTCGCACTGATATATTACTCTGCGATAGTGGTCGAAAATTTATAATTAAATCAAATAATTAACCAATGAGGTCTTTTGTTTCTTCATACTACGATCAAGGTCCCAGTGTCCTATTAAGCTGACTTAGTAGAACATAAAACACTACGACCAAGGTCTCACTGTTATATTACACTGCGATAGAGGACACAATTTTCTACTTAACACAAATAATTTACCATGAAGGGGCCTTTGTTTCTTCAAACTGCGACCAGGGTCGCAGTATCCTATTAGGCTAACTTATTAGAACTAATGCGACCAGACTCCCAAAAAAGAGAAAACGGACGGCAATACTGCGACATCAGTTGAAGAGTTTTAAAAAAATAATCTAAAAAAAATGAACGTTAGTAATTTTTTAAAAAAATATTTTTTAAAGACTGCGACTAAGGTCGCATAAACCTAAGTCGCTAATACAAATAACTGCGACCCAAGATAAAAAAGGGAATGAAAAAAATAACTTTTGACCTTGGTCGCTGTGTTAAATATTAAAAAAATTTTAAAAAAATCTCTAATAAGATCGTTAATTCCTATTTTTCTTTTCAGCTTCTGTGACTTAGATTAAAGATTCTTACTTCTTTAAACCAAAAAAAGTGACTCTTTCTCTCTTATTTACGACCGTGGTCGCAAGCTTTAAAAAAAATTAACTAATTTATTTTTAAATACCAAGATTCTTGAAAAACTTAAGAAAAAACAGAATTTTTTCCGAAAAATTCAGTTCATCAAACATTTTTAATTGAAGTTAAATTAAAATATGAAATTTTCTGTAAAAAACAAAAAAGAAAGGGAATCAAAACTGAAAAATATAAATATTAAGGGTTACAGAACCTAAAAAATTCTAGGTTTCCCCTTTACCTTTTTCCGCGGATGATTTCTTGGGCGCCATCTTGATCAAATCTTTTTAAAAGAAATAAAATTTTAAACGAAAAAGATTGAAAAATTTTGGAAACAATAACACTAAACTTTTCGGATTAATGAACTGAAAATTTCAGATCTGTAATTTTTTTGGAAAAAAAGGCTTTACATACTGTAAAAGGTTGTAAGTGAGGGTATTTTCATCAAATCGATTATTGAAGTGACTGTTACTTACTCGGGCGGTAATTTTTTGATTTTTGTCCGCCAAAATTAATGACAAATTCGTGGCTATTATGTTACCACGTCCCGCCGGCTGAAAAACTCTTTCAACTGGCGGCTGAGATACAGTAACCCCATATATATTTTGTTTTCTTATTTTGCATGAGATATAATGCCCATAGATTGTGATCTAGTGACATACATGGTAAAAGATTTCAACTGCTATTCCTAATGTCAAAAACATCTTCAAGAGACTTAAATAACTTGTAATAGTCTACATTCTGAATAATGATAATGTGACATGTTAAAAAGTAAAATATCCACGTCTGAGTTATTTTCATTTGCTGGTCAAGTATTTGGAGAGTTTCACATGCATTACGAAGAGGTCGGAGTTCTCTTTACTTGAATACCTAGTTTTGGTATCTTCTCTTTCCTTCTTCTGTTCGTATTGATTTCTTGTGATTCTCTATAGTTTAGACTCAGCATGTATTCTATTTGACTTACAGGTAGAATTATGTTATCATTGTGTGAAAATTTATATGTCACATTGGAGTGAATTTATTGCTTGCATAGTTGATTTATATAACTTGCTCTAGTTAAATTAGGCTTAGCGTGTATACATGGGGCATTCTCTTCACATATATACATCACCGGCTCTCGTCGAGTCTCCACTCTAGTGTATTTTGAAAAGTGGGAGAGTTTACTTATAAACTGTTGGTGATCTACTCTTTCTTCTGTTGGCCTAGAGGCTTTTCACTCTAGTTTTGATGATGATTAACTCATGTAGTTATGTTTACTAATAATCTTGTGATGTTTAGTTTCAGATCTTTTATCAAGATATTAGTTGGTGATTAGCTTCAACAAGATGGTCTGGAAGCTTTCACGTGGTGATTCCAGAGCCCGAGCATCAAGATCATACATAGCACTCGTTGGAGTCTAGCTCGGTGGATCACGGAGTTTTGGATCGAGTTGACTTAAAAACGGAGTTCATCAAGAAGACCTCGGTACATAATTTTTAGTTTGTTTTAGATCCATGTGTAAAGATTAGATAGTGTGATATGCTCAAGTTCACAACACACACACGTTTCATGTTTTAGATATTGGTTTTTTCGGTTTTTAGTTTAACCGATATTGGTTTTCATGAATAGATAGATCAAAACAAGTTTTCATGTTTATGTATATTAGATATGTTCTATATATACATGTATGCTTCATATCTTAAACAAACTTATTTTGATATGCCTATTCATGAGTTTTGATGTTTTGGTATTTTAACAAAACATATTTTTGGAATTAAAAGTCAAAAACTATGATATATATATATATATATATATATATATATATATATATATATATATATATATATATATATATATATATATAGAAATCCAATATACAAGAAACATATATATATATATATATATATATATATATATATATATATATATATATATATATATATATATATATATGTTTCTTGTATATTGGATTTCCATCCATATGCTACATGCTTCAAAGTGTTTAAGTATTATGTTTTTGTATTTGAATGAGTTTAGAAAAATCAGATTTCCTATTGAAAAACCTAAGTTTGGAAAAATACAGGTTTTGGTTTTTGATAAAATTTATTAGACACAAAAATAGTCCAAAAAGTTTGAAATTTGTGTTGAAATTTTTCACACAAGTTTATATTTCTATGTAGAACGATAAAACTATTTTTGTTGATTTTTAGAAGTTTTATAGGATTTATTAGAATATTTTTAACCAAAATTTTCTAACCCAGATTGCCTTCTGCCAGGCTCTGGCGGTCGACCGGGCGGTCGACCGACGTGCACAAGCTTGTGCACGTTGGCCAGGCACTTGGGCGGTCGACCGCGCGGTCGACCGACCAGAGAGCTTTGTGAAAGATCACCTAGAGGGGGGTGAATAGGTGATTATACTAATCTAGTCAACTCAATGCGGAATTAAAAACTAATTTACAATTTCAACAAGAGATGCACACAACCAAGCCAAGCATATAAGTATGTATGAGTAATATGCATAGATGCAAGGCACAAATAAAGAGAGAGAGAGAGTAAGAGTCAATGAACAAGCGCAAACACCAAGATATGTTTCGAGGTTCGAGCACCGAGCTCTACATCCCCGCCTTCACTCAGAAGGATTTTAAGTCCACTAGCTTGTCCACAAAGGACTCCCACAAAGAGAACCTAAACCGAGGATTTGGGGCAATCACAATACAAGGAGTACCCAACTCCTCTCCTTACAAACACAACCTCCTCCTTGAGGCACAACTCCAAGCCAACAAACAATCACCTCACAACCCGAGGGATTAGCACAAAGCCAAGCAAGGATCACCTCACAACTTGAGGGATACAAACCACTTGCACAAACAACCTCCTCAACCCAAGAGGGAAAAGCACAAAGCAAAGTATAGAGGGTTTACAACTTGGTGGTTCAACAACAACCACAAACAATCTCTTTTCCCACACACAAAGATCCTATAAAAAAGATAGTAGATTTTTGCTCAAGTGTGGAGAAAACCAAGGGATTTGAAACCAGCAACTCAAAAAAAATCTTTGGGAAATGATAGAAAATGAAGATAGTGAAATTCAAACAAAAACTTTTCCCAAAAATCCCTTTTCTTTGGTTTTTCAAACCTAATAAAAACACCAAAAAGATTGTTCAATTTGAATTCAAAAACCTCTTTTAATTGCTGTGAAAACACCAGAGAGTAAGGAAAAATTCGCACAAAAAAAATCTTAGAGAAAAACTCTTTCCAATGGGGTATTTATAGACCCCAGAAAAATATAGCCGTTGGCAGCAGAAATGCAAGAAATACACTGCCGGTCGACCGGTCCGGTCGACCGCCCAACGGTCAATTTTTGCCCGTTGGTAGCTGCCGGTCGACCGCCCCGGTCGACCCAAACAAACAGAGAGCTCTGCTCTCAGACCAGTCGACTGGTCCGGTCGACCGTCCCAGTGTCTCCAAATGTGCACAGATCTGTGCACGTCGGTCGACCGGCTTCATCCTAGTCGACTTGGTCAGTTGACTTAGTCGACTGGTGAAGCCCGGAACAGAAAACTGGGTTAGAAACATATTTAAAAATTCTTTTATCATTTCTAAAAATCACCAAAAATAGTTTTATCATTTTGCATTGATATATAAACATGTGGTAAAAAGTTTAGTTCAAATATCAATCAATATGAACTATTTTTGTGTCTTATCATTTTTACCAAAAACCAAAAACTGTATTTTCTAAAACTTGGATTTTGAATAGAAAATATATTTTTTCCAAAACTCTTCCAAATACAAAAACATGATATCTAAACACTTTGAAGCATGATGCATATGGATAGAAATCCAATATACATGAAACAAATATATATCATAGTTTTTGTCATTATTCCAAAATATGTTTTGTCAAAAATACCATAACATATAACACATGAATAAGTAAGTCAAAACTAAGTTTGTCTAGGAAATTAAAGCATGCATGTATATAGAACAAATCATATATACATTAAACTATGTAAACTTGTTTTGATCTATCTATTCATGAAAACCAAGATCGGTTAAACCTAAAACCGAAAAACCAAAAACCAATATTCAAAACATGAAACGTGTGTGTTGTGAACTTGAGCATTATCATACTATTCTAATCTTTACAATTTGGATCTAAACACAAAACTAAACTATGGTACCGAAATCTTCTTGTAGAGCGCAATCTCCAAGCCGACTCGATCCAAAACTCCTTAATCCATCGAGCAAGTGCTATATATGATCTTTGACGCTCGGGCTCTTGAATCAACTTGTGAAAGATGTGTGGAAGCTTTCACCAACTAATAACTTGGTTAATGATCTGAAATTAAACTCACAAGATTATTAGTACACATAACTACATGAGTTAATCATCATCAAAACTAGAGTGGAAGGCTTTTGGGCCAACAATCTCCCCCTTTTTAATGATGACAAAACTCATGGAGTTATATATGCATGGATTAAAGTTAAGCTTCAAAGAAGCTCCCCCTTAACTCATGCATAACCAAATAAACATAATGAATGTGCAATGAAGACTCTTAAACATGAAACATGAAACATGCATATCTATGCATAAACAATAAAGGGTCTAGATACCAATGAAATGTTCAAAAATAAAACATGCTCTAGATGTCAATTCCAATGAAATGTTTAAAACAAAACATGCTCTAGATACCAATTACATGAAATGTTTAAAACAAGACATGCTCTAGATACCAATTACACTCTAGAGATACCAATTACAAAACATCCAGTTACAAAACATGCATTAGATACCTATTAAAATTAAACTAAATTAAACTTAATATATGCAAAACAAAAACATGCATATATAAACCCAAATTCTTCTCCCCCCTTTTGTCAATCATCAACAAAGGGGTAAAAATCAAAACAAAATAAAATCTTCTTTCTTTTTAATACAAAGAGTCAATCTTTAATAAGGGGTAAAAGCAAAACCAAATCAATAGAAAAATCAATAAATATTTCTCCCCCTTTTTATTCGAAACAATGAATCAATAATCAAAAAAAATTTCCCTTCTTTTTTTTTGTCTAAAACAAAAACAAAACCAAATAAGGGTGACAATCAATTAAGGTACCAATTGAAAATATGTCAAAGAATAGCATCTTGATACAAATAGAAAGGAAACAAACAAAAAAATATTGATACCAATTTAAAGCAAAAACATATGAAAATCTTGATACCAATTAGAACATAATGAATTTTGAATGTCTAAACACAAATGTTTTGATACCAATTGTAAATCATTTTCATTTTAAACATATGATACCAATTTGAAATTTTCAATCATAAAGTAAGGGAGTGAGAATCAATATCAATTGAGAAATCACCAACTGAAAGACAAAATCAAATTTTCTCCCCCTTTATGAAATACAAACTAAAACAATGTGTAGGCTTAATACCAATTTAAAATAATCAATTAAAATAAAATTGAAGCTCAAGCACTAGCATAAACAAGATTTTGTGTTTAAAATTATAGGGATATAATAAGCACAAATAAAACATATATATGTATGAAAGATAGATATCAATAGAAATTGATATTCTTGGAATGAAGCATACATACATACAAACACATATGAGTATACAAGAAATGTCAAGATTGATACCAATTGAAAAAATTCAATGATACCAATTGAAATAACAATAAGATCAAATGTATATCTCATATAACTACCTCCCAATCATGGTTCAAGTTTTAAATGATTTTCATGTTAAAGCATACAAGAACATGATCTCCCATCCATCCTCCCATAAATGGTAGGGGTTTTCAAAAATAGGTTTGAAAATAAGCTTTGTTTGAAAATCTCTACCATAGTGAAGAATACGAACTAGTTATAGGAAAAACTTTTAAAACTAGTACGAAATCCTTCAAGCAAGGAATAAAACAAATTATTTTCATGAAACACATGTAAATCACATGATCACTAAACACTCTAAGTCCATAAAGCTTATATCAAATTCTCATGAAAACAAATCATGAGTAAACTAATAAAGTGAGTGTACAAGTAGAATGTGACACATATCAACATGAAAATATTCAATTAGGCTCATATGAAATTCTTTGAAAACATGAAGTTCATCTAAGATGTGAAATCACCAATAGAAATCATCTTAAAAATAAGAGATTCATTATAGATGTGAAATCACTTAGCAAACATAAAATTCATCCAAATGATTTAAAACTTCAAGGCATATGTATGTCATGTACAAACTAAAGTATACATACATATCCTAAACATAATGAGTCCACAAAAGTATATGCATGAAGGCATGTGGCTCAAGGATGTATATGTATAAATGATAGTTTGGACAAGATGGACATATACATGAAGTTAAACAAATAAACACGAAATCAAGAAAAACTAAGTTTTCACCAAAACTAATTTCATTTCAAGGTATATGTATGAATTGTCAACACAATAAGTATACATACATATCCCTAAACACATTTGAGTCCATATATATAGATTTGCATGAAAGGCAAATGACTCAAAGGGTATACATGTATAACTTAAGGTTTGGCAAAATAAACATATACATGACATGAAAACTCATACACATAAAACAAGTCCAAAAATAGGAATACAAGTTTAAAATGCATGAATCAACAAAACTAGGCTATACTAGCACATTTAATGGGTACAAATTAGCATCCAAGCACAAACATATATAAAGATTTATTTGTGTCCCACTACATGTGCAAGTATAAATTCTAGTCTTAATGAAAACTAACATCTAAACAAGTAATCAAATCATTAAGCATAAAACGGGATATAAATCAATCATGAAAGACATAAAAATGATCATGAAGAACATCCACATGCTATTAGAATCAAGAAATACATAATAGCCTATAAACATCAAAACATGTGGCAAAAACAGAAATCATGAAACACATCACTATTGTTTAGCTATTACAACACATGTTAATTATCAAAACATGAATTTATTAAAACAAAAAGTCATAGTCAACCATATGATTAGCATGACAAAGACATGTGCATTAGATCTATGATAAACATGATAGCTAAAACATAAAGAGAACACAAAATATGGGTCCATACTAAACATGGGTGTCTCAACAACTAATCATGTAAAGCATAAGTCTAATAATCATGGCAAATATCATACTAATCATGAAACAATAAAACAAAATGAAAATCATAAACATCATAAACATCCAAATGGTCATAATGCATATGCATGTGCATTAGAACTAGGGCATACATGTTAGTTTAAACAAGGTGAGAACACTAAATATAGATCTATATAAAACATGGGTGCTCAAGTAACTAAACATGTATAGCACTATTCTAATAAGCATGGCATAGGCATAATGAACAATAAACCATGACATGCTATAAATAGATGAACATGAAAAGCATGCAAATAAAAATGGGAGTTAGAGAATGATACCAAAACTCATGAAGGTGCATCTCTAGTTCTCCAAACCACGGTGGTCCTCCCACCAAATCCCCTTGAGAGTGAAGCATCCAAAAGGTTCTCTTTAGGCACGGAACGCATCCACTCCAAGGCACCAACACTCTCACGTTTTGCGAGAGCTCCCACCTACATCAAAAAGTATAGAGGTGGTCTTTGGTACCCATTTCTTTATGGGTCCACGGGGGTTAGTATCCTTTCTAACCCAAACAAGATTAGTTGCTAAATTTTTATGATAGATACGATCATAACAAAATCTAGCAAGATGGCCTTTTCGGCCACAATGTGTACATGTGTACACATGAGCATACGTGCGATGGTGGTGACCGTGGAAAGCATGTGTATGTCGTGAAGGGTGAGCATGCAAAGATGGACCTTGTTTCTTGCGAACCAAGGTTTCCAAATGTGAATGATTCAATGTGCATTGGCTCAAAGTGGAGCCCAAACATTCAACACTCATCTTAAAAACATTAATATCATTTTCAATAGTGGAAGATAAAGTGGAGCATGCAATAGGAGTGCTAGAACAAGAAGCTACACTAGCATGACAAACATGAATATCAATCTCATTTTGCAAAGATTCATTTTTCTTCAAAATCAAATTCAATTCTTTTGTAATTGAATCAATTTTATTTTCAAAACAAGGTTATCTTTTAAAACAAAATCCAATTTAGAAGATAAAACCTCATTGTTTTTCACAACATCATTGCAATCATTTTTATTTTTCAAAATCTCAATCTCATCAAGGGCAAGGTCTAGTTGAGATCTTAGTGAGTCACGTTCACTAGTGATCTCTTCCTTTTCTTGCAAAACCAATTCAAAATTAGAACACAAATCCTTTAATTCATTTTTCAAAACAAGGTTGTCCTCTTTCAAAAGATTGTGTTTTTCCAATAAATTTTCAAGTTTTTGAGCAAGTTCCAAATTTAAAGTTTGAACTTCAAAACAACCATGGCAATAGGAACTAGAGCTATCATCTAATTGAGTATCTGATTGTACCTCAAGGAGTTTTTCCCTGGACCATGAAGCAATGCTCTTCGGACTTTTCTCTCTTAGATCTCCTCATCGTGTTGATAATCCTTGGAAGCTCAGGAGACGTCAATAAGCTCCAAACTGTAAAAGCCGAGTCATAATGATTAAACACAGGTAAAAGATGTTCACTAAGAGATGCTCTAAGTGTTCTAAGTGCTAATGCATTTGCCTTCTTATGCTTGCTACTATTGGGGAATGATTCCATAGTGGAGGCTTGATAAACTAGATGCCCTAGTCTTTTCAAATGGCTACTCATATTGGCCTTCCAAACATCAAGTCTAATATGGTCAAACATAGGAGGGCTATCCATGAGTGCAAACTAAATGAGTGCAAATGAACAATGCAAATGAAGATTAGCAAACCAAGATCTCACTCCTAGGTGGTTAAACCTAAATATCAGGAGCACTAGCTCTGATACCAATTGAAAGATCACCTAGAGGGGGGTGAATAGGTGATTATGCTAATCTAGTCAACTCAATGCGGAATTAAAAACTAATTTGCAATTTCAACAAGAGATGCACACAACCAAGCCAAGCATATAAGTATGTATGAGCAATATGAATAGATGCAAGGCACAAAGTAAAGAGAGAGAGTGAGAGTCAATGAACAAGCGCAACACCAAGATATGTTTCGAGGTTCGAGCACCCAGCTCTACATCCCCGCCTTCACCCAGAAGGATTTAAGTCCACTAGCTTGTCCACAAAGGACTCCCACAAAGAGAACCTCCACCGAGGATTTGGGGCAATCACAATACAAGGAGTACCCAACTCCTCTCCTTACAAACACAACCTCCTCCTTGACGCACAATTCCAAGCCAACAAATAATCACCTCACAACCCGAGGGATTAGCACAAAGCCAAGCAAGGATCACCTCACAACTTGAGGGATACAAGCCACTTACACAAACAACCTCCTCAACCCAAGAGGGAAAAGCACAAAGCAAAGTATAGAGGGTTTACAACTTGGTGGTTCAACAACAACCACAAACAATCTATTTTCCCACACACAAAGATCCTATAGAAAAGATAGTAGATTTTTGCTCAAGTATGGAGAAAACCAAGGGATTTGAAACCAGCAACTCAAAGAAAATCTTTGGGAAATGATAGAAAATGAAGATAGTGAAATTCAAACAAAAACTTTTCCCAAAAATCCCTTTTCTTTGATTTTTCAAACCCTAATAAAAACACCAAAAAGATTATTCAATTTGAATTCAAAAACCTCTTTTAATTGCTGTGAAAACACCAGAAAGTAAGGAAAAATTCGCACAAAATAATCTTAGAGAAAAACTCTTTCCAATGGGGTATTTATAGACCCCAGAAAAATATAGCCGTTGGCAGCAGAAATGCAAGAAATACACTGCCGGTCAACCGTCCGGTCGACCGCCCAACGGTCAATTTTTGCCCGTTGGCAGCTGCCGGTCGACCGCCCCGGTTGACCCAAACAAACAGAGAGCTCTGCTCTCAGACCGGTCGACTGGTCCGGTCGACCGTCCCAGTGTCTCCAAACGTGCACAGATCTGTGCACGTCGGTCGACCGGCCCGGTCGACCGACTTCATCCTAGTCGACTTGGTCAGTTGACTTAGTCGACTGGTGAAGCTCGGAACAGAAAACTAGGTTAGAAACATATTTAAAAATTCTTTTATCATTTCTAAAAATCACCAAAAATATTTTTATCATTTTGCATTGATATATAAACATGTGGTAAAAAGTTTAGCTCAAATATCAATCAATATGAACTATTTTTGTGTCTTATCATTTTTACCAAAAACCAAAAACTGTATTTTCTAAAACTTGGATTTTGAATAGAAAATACGTTTTGTCCAAAACTCTTCCAAATACAAAAATATGATATCTAAACACTTTGAAGCATGATGCATATGGATAGAAATCCAATATACATGAAACAAATATATATCATAGTTTTTGTCATTAATTCCAAAATATGTTTTGTCAAAAATACCAAAACATATAACACATGAATAAGTAAGTCAAAACTAAGTTTGTCTAGGAAATTAAAGCATGCATGTATATAGAACAAATCATATATACATTAAACCATGTAAACTTGTTTTGATCATCTATTCATGAAAATCAAGATCGGTTAAACCTAAAACCGAAAAACCAAAAACCAATATTCAAAACATGAAACGTGTGTGTTGTGAACTTGAGCATTATCATACTATTCTAATCTTTACAATTTGGATCTAAACACAAAACTAAATTATGGTACCGAAGTCTTCTTGTAGAGCGCAATCTCCAAGCCGACTCGATCCAAAACTCCTTGATCCATCGAGCAAGTGCTATATATGATCTTTGACGCTCGGGCTCTTGAATCAACTTGTGAAAGATGTGTGGAAGCTTTCACCAACTAATAACTTGGTTAATAATCTGAAACTAAACTCACAAGATTATTAGTACACATAACTACATGAGTTAATCATCATCAAAACTAGAGTGGAAGGCCTTTGGGCCAACACTTTGCTCTCTGGATTTTTTCGATCGACCGGCCGGTCGACGGCTGGCTTCCAACGGTCATTTTTTTGACCGTTGGCGGTCGACCGGGCGGTCGACCGCCAGCCGCCAAGAGCAGAAATCTGCTCTAACGGCTAGTTTTTGGATTAGGGTGTATATATACCCCATTGTTTGAGTTTTTGGCTAAGTTTTTAAGAGCAAAATTTCCAGAGTTTCTCCAGTGTTTTAAACAAGTTTTCAACAGTGTTTTAGTGCCAAAAAGATCCATCTTATTTGTTTTAAAGTGTTTTGTTTATTTCAAAGAAAATAGGTTTTTGGGAATTAGTTTCTTGATCTAAAAATCTATATCTATTTGGTATTTTCCCAAAAGATTTTCTTTGATCAAAACACTTGTTTTTCACTTGAGCTATATCATCTATCCTATTCTATAGGATTTTTATTTGTGGGAAAATTTGGTTTGTGGTCTTTGTAACCACCTTGTTGTAACCACCCTTCATTTGTGATATCCCTCTTTGGTAGAGGTAGATTTGGGTTGTGGTTAGCTCCCTCTTTGGTAGAGGTTGTGGTTATGGTTTACTCCCTCTTGGTGAGGTGGAGTTGGTTGGTGCTTGTATCCCTCTTGGTGAGGTGGATTTGGTTGTATTGGTGGAGTTTGGTACTCCGGTCTTCGGTAGACCATTTGTATTACCTCGGTGGAGGTTGTATTGATTGAGAGAGGAGTTCGGTACTCACGGTTGTATTTACCTAAAATCCTCGGTGGAGGTTCTCTCGGTGGGAGTCCTAGGTGGACAAGTTAGTGGATTAGAAATCCTTCTCGGTGAAGGCGGGGACGTAGAGCTCGGTGCTCGAACCTCGAAACACATCTTATTGTTTGCGTTTGATCCATTGACTCTTTACTCTCTCTCTCTTTATTTGTGCATTGCATCATTCATATTGTCATATCATTTATATGCTTGTGTTGTGCCTTGCATTGATTCTTATTGCCTATATCTATATGCTTGGTTGTGTTTGCTTGTGTGCCTCACTTGTGCCTAACCACGAGAGCTTCATATAGCGCCTCAACTCTTATTTAGAGGAATCAAGAAGAGTTAGTCCAGAGCCCTTCACGGGGAATTCGGCTATACTCGTTGGTTGCACTAAGTGTTGTTGCAAATTAGTTTTAAATTCCGCATTTAATATTTTGATTAGCATTATCCCCTATTCACCCCCCCTCTAGGTGATTTCAATTGGTATCAGAGCCTACGCTCCTGATATTTGGTTTAACCACCTAGGAGTGTGATCTTAGTTAGCTAATCTATCATTTGCATTTGCACGTATATTTGTTTGCACACACCCATGGATTGCCTGTCACCTCCCATGTTTGATGTTTCCAACATTGACACATGGAATTTAGGATGTCCATGTATTTGAAAACCCTAGGCTTGCATGTTTTCCTTGCCGCTAACAAGAAATGCTATCTTAGTAACCGCAATCATATATTGCACAAGCCCTTGAGGTTATTAGAAGCACGCTTAACAAAGACTATCTTATGCTTGTTTCTAACTTTGATTCCGCCTTTGCAGTGTGGAACAAGTTGACCGCCTCCAAGCTTTAATTGCCAATTCAACCGGAGGAGGAATCTAGCGGAGAATCCGAGTCACAATGCTTCATGGTCCAAGGGAATGACTCCCTTGAGGTATATTCAGAATCTTAACTAGATTGTGATGATGCTAGTTCTTCTAGTAATGAGCATGTTGATCCTAACACTTTAAATGAAGAACTTTTTATTGTTTGTGAAAAATTGATAGAAAAATACAACCTTTTGAAAAAGAAGAGTTTTGAATTAAAAGAAGAAAATAAGGTTTTGCGTTCAAAACTAGATTTGATTTTGCAAGATAAAGAGGGGATTTCTAATGTAAGGGATTCACTGAAATCTAAGCTTGAACTTGCCCTAAAAGAAAAAGAATTTTTGAAAAATAAAATGATTATGAAATAATTTTGAAGAAAAATGAAAAATTGTCTTCAAAAGTTGATTTTATAGTAAAAGAGAATGATTCTTTGAAAAACAAAATAATTTCTATTTCAAATGATTTAGATGTTTGTTTAAAGAAAAATGAATCTTTGCAAAATAATATAGATCACATGTTTGCCATGCAAGGGTAGTTTCACCTAGTTCACCCATTGCATGCTCCACTTCTTCTTTAATTAAAAATGATATATAAATGCTAAAGAAGAATATAGATTGTTTGGCTCCACTTTGAGCCAATGTGTTTTGAGTCATACACGTTTGGAATCTTTGTTTCGAAAGAAATAAGTTCCATCTTTGCATGCACACCCTCCACGGCATACACATGCTCCTCACGTACACACCCATCACATGTATGCTCATGTGTACACTTGTACACATTGTGGACGTAAGGGCCACCTTGCTAAGTTTTGCTATGATCGTATACATGATGAAAATTTAGCAACTAAATTTGTTTAGGTTAGGAAAGGAACTAACCCCCATGGACCCAAAAGAGTATGGGTACCAAAGACCACCCCTATTATATTTGATGTAGGTGTAGGCTCTCACATGATGTGAGAGTGATGGTGCCTTGAGGTGGATGCGTTCCGAGCTTCATGAGGACTATTTGGATGCATCACTTTCAAGGGAAGTTTGGTGGGAGGACCACCTTGGTTTGGAGACTAGAGAGGTGCCTTCATCGGTTTTGGTATCGACCTCTAACTCCCGTTTATGTTTGCATGCTTTTCATGTCCTTGATTCATAGCATGTTATGTTTTATTGTTCATTATGCTTATGCCATGTTTATTAGATTAGTGATATACATGTTTAGTTATTTAAGACACCCATGTTTAATATGGACCTATATCTATGTGTTCTCACTTTATTTTTAACTAATATGTATGTCCTAGATCTAATGCACATGCATATACATAATGATCATATGTATGTTTATGATTTTTGTTTTGTTTTTATGCTTCGTGTTTTGATTACTTGTTAAAACGTTAGTTTTCATTAAGACTAGGATATATACTTGTACATACAGTGGGCCACAAATAAATTTTTATATGTTTGTGCTTGAATGCTTATTTTTACCCATTAGATGTTCTAGTATAGTCTAGTTTTGATGATCCATGCATTTAACTTGTATTCCCCATTTTGGACATGTTTTATGATCATGTGTTTTCACTTCATGTTTATGTTTATTTTGCCATACCTTAAGATATACATGTATACCCCTTGAGTCATTTGCTTTTCATGCAAATCTTTATTATGAACTCAATTATGTATAGGGATATGTATGTATACCTTTTGTTTCGTCAAAACATACATATGCCTTGAAGTATAATTTGTTTTTAATGAAAATTTAGTGTTTCATGTTTTCATGTTTAAAGGAATTCCACATGAGCTTAATTGAATATTTTCATGATGTCATGTTTCACATTGCACTCACTTTATGTAATTGTTTCTCATGATTTTGTTTTCATGAGTATGATATGCGCCTTATTGATTTCGAGTGTTTAGTGCCATGTGATTTACATGTGTTTTATGAAAAATATTTTTGTTTTATTCCTTGCTTGAAGGATTTCGTACTAGTTTAACAAGTTTTTCCATTTAACTAGTTGCGGGATTCTTCATTATGGTAGTGTTTTCAAACATACTATATTTTTCAAACCTATTTTTGAAAACCCCTACCTTCCACGGGCGGTTGGATGGGAGACCATGCCTTGTATATTCATATTGAAAGTCATTTTAAACTTGAGCATGAATGGGTGGTAGGTAACATGAGATATACACTTGATATTATTGTTGTTTCAATTGGTATCATTGGATTCTTTCAATTGGTATCAATATTGGCATTTTTGTATACTCATATATATTCTTATGTATGTATGTATACTCTTCAAATAGTATCAATTTCGATTAGTATCTAAATTTTCATACATATATATGTTTTTTTACTTGTGCTCAAAAATATCACAAATTTTGTTTATGCTAAAGCTTGATATTTTAATGACTATCATGTTTCAATTGATTAGTTTTCAATTGGTATTCAATACAAGCTTATGCATCATTTTATTTGGTATTTCATAAAGGGGAGAAAATTCATATTTTGTCTTTCAATTGGTATTTTGTTTACCGATGATTTCAACTCCCATACTTTATGATATAAAATGATAAAAAAAATGAATATTTATCTTATTTGGTATCATATGTTCTAAATGACAAATTCTTACAATTGGTATCAAGATGTTTATTTGAATATTTGCAATTGGTATCAATGCCTTTATTTACTTTCATTTGGTATCAATTCTTAAATGTTTTTATGTTTCTTTTCAATTGGTATCAAAATGATCTACATTGACATTTTTAATTGGTATCATATTTGATTGCACCCCTTATTGACATCATTTTTTTTGACAAAAAGGGGAGAACATATTTTTATTTTATTCAACCCCTTGTTGATGATTGACAAAAAGGGGAGAATTATTTGAGTTTATATGCATGTTTTTATATGCATGTTTTGTTTATCTAGAAACATAGTTTATTTTTATTTATTAGTTTGTCGTTTTTATATGCATGTTTTGTTTATCTAGAAACATAGTTTGTTTTTATTTATTAGTTTGTCGTTTAATTGGTATCAAGAGCATTTTCGTTTATTTGTTGATATCAAGAGCTTTATTTAAAGAACATGTTTTTATTTTGGTATCAAGAGCGTTAATAGAGTTTTACCGTTTAATTGATATCAAGACCATGGTTCATTGTTTTATGCATGTCTATGCATTTTCATGTTTAATTTTTATTGCATATTTATATGTTTATTGTGATGCATGAGTTAAGGGGGAGCTTCTTTGAAGCTTAACTTTAATCCAAGCATATATAACTCCATGAGTTTTGTCACCATCAAAAAGGGGGAGATTGTTGGCCCAGAGGCTTTCCACTCTAGTTTTGATGATGATTAACTCATGTAGTTATGTTTACTAATAATCTGAAAGCACCTAGAGGGGGTGAATAGGTGATATGGCTAATCTATAAACTAAATGCGCTAAATACGGAAGCTTAAAAACTAATTTGCAACACACTTAGTACAATACACAAGTGTAGCCGAATTCCCCGTGAAGGGCTCTGGACTAACTCCTCTTGATTCCCCTAGATAAGGGTTGAGGTGCTATATGAAGCTCTTGTGGTTAAGTACAAGTGAGGCACACACAAACAACCAAGCATATACAAGATATAACAATGTGAAAAATGCAAGGCACAAATGTAAGCAATAAGATATGAATGAATGAATGAATGATGCTTTGCACAAATAAAAGAGAGAGTTAAGAGACAATGGATCAAACGCAAACACAAGGATATGTTTCGAGGTTCGAGCCTCTAGCTCTACGTCCCCGCCTTCACCGAGAAGGATTTCTAATCCACTATCTTGTCCACCGAGGACTCCCACCGAGGGAACCTCCACCGAGGAGGATTTGTACAACAAGGGAGTACCGAACTCCTCTCTCAAACACCGCCTCACAACCGAGGGGTAGGCCCGTAGCCAAACAATCACAAACACCTCTACCGAAGAGGGTTACAACAAAACTCCACCTCTCATTAGAGGGAGCAAACCACAAGCCTCAACCTCTACCAAAGAGGGAGCAGACCAACAACCCAATCAACCTCACCGAGAGGGATACAACAAACAAATGAGGGTTTACAACTAGTGGTATGTTTCAACCACAAACAACTCCACTTTCCTCTTTTCCACAAAACAAGATCCTAATAGATTAGGATAGTATGATAAGCTCAAGTGTGGAAAAACTAGGTGTTTGGAAAACAAGAACTCAAAGAAAAACACTTGGGAAAACTCTTGTAAAAGATAGAAATGAAAACCAATACAAATCTCCCAAATTTCTATTTTCTTTGATTTTTCCAAACCCTAAAACACAAACCCAAATTTGAAGTTTAAAGCCCAAAAACACTTTTGAAAACTTTTTAACTCTGGAGAAACACCAAAATTTTCTTGTCAAAGGTCTTGTCAAAATCCCCAAAGAGATGGGGTATTTATAGGCCAAACAGAAAACTAATCGTTAGGCTGATCTGTCAACCTGACAGGCTTGCGGTCGACCGCCCGGTCGACCGCCAACGGTCAAAAATATGACCGTTGGAGCAATCCGGTCGACCGTGCGGTCAACCGCCCAGATACAGAGAGCAGAGCTCTCTGGTCCGGTCGACCGGTCAGTCGACCGGCCCACTGTGCTGCCAGACGTGCACTGCTCTGTGCACGTCGGTCGACCGCAGGGTCGATCGGCCCTTGGATCGGTCGACCGTGCGGTCGGCCGACCTGGCCTGTCAGCCACTGTTCAGGGTCAAAAACTGGGGTTAAAATTATTTCTAAAAATTCTTTTATCTCTTCTAAAAATCCCCAAAAATAGTTTTAATCATTTTGCATTGATATATAAACATGTGATAAAATTTTCAACTCAAATATCAAGCAAGTTAGACTATTTTTGTGTATAATCATTTTTATCAAAAATCAAAACTGTATTTTATCAAACTTGGATTTTTCAATAGGAAATCTGATTTTTCCTAAAACTTATTGAAATACAAAAACATGATATTTAAACACATTGAGGCATGTTGCATATGGACATAAGTCCAATATACAAGAAACATATATATATCATAGTTTTTGTCTTTAAATCCAAAAATATGTTTTGTTAAAATACCAAAACATAAAACTACATGAATAGGCATGTCAAACTAAGTTTGTATAAGTCATGTAAGCATGTATGTATATAGAGCACATCTAAAATACATAAAAACAAAGTAAACTCGTTTTGATCATTCTATTCATGAAAACCAAATCCAAAACATAAATCTTGTGTGTTGTACACTTGAGCATATCAACTATTCTTATCTTTACAAATGGATCTAAAACACACTAAACTAAAACTAAGATACCTAAGTCTTCTTGATGATCTTCCATCTTCAAGTCGACTCGATCCCAAACGTGATCCACCGAGTGCAAAGGTATGATCTTGATGCTCGGGCATGGGAATCACCAAGTGAAGGCTTCCAAACTCCTCTTTTTGAAGCAATCACCAACTAATATCTTGTTACATGATCTGAAACTAAAATCACAAGATTATTAGTAAACATAACTACATGAGTTAATCATCATCAAAACTAGAGAGGAAGGCCTCCGGGCCAACAATCTCCCCCTTTTTGATGATGACAAAACTCATGGAGTTATATATGCATGGATTAAAGTTAAGCTTCAAAGAAGCTCCCCCTTAACTCATGCATAAACAAATAAACTTAATGAATATGCAATGAAGGCTCTTAAACATGAATGCATAGATATGAATAAACAATAAAAAGGCTCTAGATACCAATGAGATGTTCAAAAACAAAATATGCTCTAGATACCAATTAAAATTAAACTAAATTAAACTTAATATATGCAAAACATAAACATGCATATATAAGACACAATCAAACTCAAAATCTTTCTCCCCCTTTTTGTCAATCATCTACAAAGGGGTAAAAACTAAAACAAAACAAAATCTTCTCTCCCTTTTTAATACAAAGAAACAATCATCAATAAGGGGTAAATAAAGACAATGTTCTCCCCCTTTTTGTCTAAAACAAAAACAAAGTCAATAAGGGGTGACTTTAAATATGATACCAATTTAAAAATATGTCAATGAAGTGCCTCTTGATATCAATTTAAAAAAAATGGAAACAACATCTTGATACCAATGGAAATAATTGTTCATTTTAAACATATGATATCAATTGAAATTATTTTTTATCATAAAGTAAGGGAGTGGAAATACAAATACCAATTAAAATATGAAATACAAGATTTTCTCTCCCTTTATGAAATACCAACAAAAACAATGCGTAGGCTCGAATTAAGATACCAATTGAAAACTAAATCAATTGAAACAGTTGAAACTCAAGCTCTAGCATAAACAAAATATATATGTATGAAAGTGTTAATACCAATCGAAATTGATACTATTGGAGTTGAAAGCGTACATACATACAAACATATATGAGTATACAAGAAGATCAAAATTGATACCAATTGAAAGAATTCAATGATACTGTAATGCCCCGATCCCGCGGATACGGAGACGTTACTGCGACGTATATACGCAGGTCAGAAATACCCTCACGTATACGCTAAGCATCAGTACAGGTAAGAATCAGAGTACGGAAGCGCGTGGTGCATTATACATTCCAACACATGAGTACAATTACAAATTTATCACCAGAGGTGATAAATATTACAAGAATATTACATCACTGATAGGCGCAAATACGAGAATACAAAGAGATGTACATGTATGAACAGTATAAGGCACTTACGAGTTTACAAAAGAAAAACTCGAGAGGCGCACAGGGGGCCTGGAAGGATAGAGCTTCAAATGGTCTGCTGGAGATCCTAGCTACCGCAACACCTCTCTAGTCAGCAACAAAGAGAATCCCCTAGCCCCAAGCTCCAGAACCTGGACATCAGGATCCAGAGGAGTCAGAACTCCCCCAGCGAGTGGTGATGCGAATGCCAGATGGCGTGCCAAGATAAGTACAAGTGTATCGATAAAACCGAATCATAATCATGCATTGAAAACCGTGTTGTGAGCATAAGCATGCAGGAGCGAGTAGATATATAATAAGTGATGTCAAGCAGGGAATACTCGTGGTATGATAAGATAAGGGAAGGTAACAAGACGAGAAGTAAAGTAGATAGGGCAACACCAGTTATCTCCTAAGCTAACATAAAACCGATAAAACCGAATAAAACCGATTACGAGCAAATCCGATTGTATAGGTTTAGCCACGGCTCCATGAGATTAGTACCTCGAAGGAATAATCCAAATAAGGAAACCCTCATCTATATACCTTTATCCCATGTTACCGTAATCCAAGCGCGTACAACCTGAGTTACAGAACAGTACAACAAATTTCATATTAACATCTTATTATAATTTGGGCCGTCTAAGTTCTAGGCTTCAGTATGTGTCCCATTCCACATACTTTCACTCACAACTTATAGAGCAAGTTATTTGGAAACTGATAAAGTTCGATGAATCATGTTTCGGATGGGCCCCGTACATGCCCGGGACAACAGTCCAGGAGTATCCGGTGCTGAGCCGGAACGTACCGCTAGGTACCGGGACTTATTTACGCCCGAACAGGAATAGAGTATCGTAGATCCCATAGAAATAGGCCTAGGGCGTGTGCATACCCGGCAGGAATAAACAGGAGTAGGGGTGCCAGCACACCCTACGGAATCCCTGGTGGCAGCCAGGTGATCCCTCAAGTATGTGGCCACGCGCGACTCGATAAGACCACCATAAACATGATTAATCAGGGCCCATCAGTTTCCCCCAAACTGGGTACAAGTTGTCTTATAATAATTTAATATGTAGTTATCAATTTACGGGAATAGCAAGAACAGGACATGATCAGGAATTCAGGTGTACATAAGTACTAAGATTCAGGTCACTGTATATAATACAGGATAACAAGTACAGTATTCCCGTAAATGTGATAATCACAGGTCAAGTATTAATATGTCAGGAGGCAGATGGTAAGTCATGTTATAATGAGGAACAAGCGCTAAGTAGTAAATCATGTCGGGTGGTAACACGTCAGTTGTCAAGTATGATACAAACAGGTGTATGTCAACAGTTAATATAACAAGTATGTACATCACAATACCAAACGAGAATACCGATATAAATACATAATGTTATGCAAGTCAACCCGACGATGCGGGAAAGTCCAATGGGAAAGGGAGAACACTCGCCTAGAACTTCGGAAAATGCCGTGAAATCCCAAGCTCTGGAATTCAGGAAATCAACGCGTAAACGCGTTCAAATAGAAAGGAGAAGAGAATAGAGACGCGGGAATCGCAGACGCGGGAATAGCTGGCGCGGGAATCACAAACGCGGGAAATAGCAGACGCGGGAAATGGCAGACGCGGAAAATAGCAGACGCGGGAAATGGCAGATGCGGAAAATAGCAGACGCGGGAAATGGCAGACGCAAAAAATGGCAGACGCGGAAAATAGCAGACGCGGGAAATGGCAGACGCGGAAAATGGCAGACGCGGAAAATAGGAAGAGGGACGCAGGTTTGGAATTTTAAGGAAAGGAAGAAAAAGAAGGAAAGAAAAGAGAAGGGAAGAAAGAAGAATGAAGGGAAGAAAAGAAAGAAGGAAGGAAAGAAAAGAAAGAAGAATGGAAGGGGGGTGGTCGGTCAAGTTGCCGGCGACGGCCGGAGGTGGCCGGAGATGGTCGGAGATGGTCAGAGATGGCCGGAAGTGGCCGGAGATGGTCGGAGATGGACGGAAGTGGCCGGAGACGGGTGGCTAAAGCCCCAGTCCAACCAATGGTGGTGCAACTCTAGTTGAAATGGTGAAAATGGAGTTTTGGAAACGAGGCTTCGGAGAACGAAGCTATACCTCATTAGAAAGAGTATTCCGAGGAGAGAAAGATGGCATGGTTCGTGGTGGTTAAGGTGGTGTAGGTAGTGGTAGGAAAGGTGGTGAAGTTGGTGGTGGAAGTGGGTTTCCTTGGGGTTTCTTGGTGGAAATGAGGATGAAGAAGGTAGTGTAGAGGTGTTATTGTTGTTGGAAATGGAGGAGAAGATGGAAGGGAGAATGGTGGAGGAATTGGTGGAGGAGATGGTGGTGGAAATGGAGGGTGGCCGGCCAAAGAAGGAGGCAAGGTGGCTAGCTTGACTGCTGTTTTCGTTTGCTAGAAATGGAGAAGAAAGAAGAAAGAAAAATGAAAGAGAGAGGAACAAATGGGGGTGGTTATATAAGGGGGGAAAATATTATTATAAGATTGCCATCCTTTCATCAAATGACACCTGCGTCCCATATAAATGATTCTTGCGTCTGGCAAAGGACACCCGCATCTAGGCCAAAGAGCTAGACGCGGAGATAAAATCCGCGTCGCGAATGATGCGTTTAACAGAAAGGACAAAAGTCATATTTGACTTGATTGGAATTGATTAGCAGAGCATTAAATGCAGTATGGAAAGGATCTCTGCATTTAATGATGAATCCTGATTGGTGAAACTCGCATCTTGTGAGGAGAGAGAAAAATAGAGAAAAGAGAAAATAAAATATCTGGATAGAATTCCGGTATCTGGGAAAACACCGAAAACTCCGAAAAAGTCTAAAAAATAAAGTAGCTTGAAAAACTTCTGAAAAATTCTCAAAAATAATAAATATTATATAAAGATTTTTGGTGAAATCGGTTTTCAGAAATTTAATCTCATTTTCAAAATAAAAATCCTGAAGTCAACCATTGACACCGGTCTACACCGGGTCGGCCGGATTTTGATAAATTCAGAAAAATCTCAGAAAAAGTATTTAGATAGAAAATGTGATTTTTAGAAGTTGTAGGAAAGCCGTTTTTTAGAATTTCAACTCCGTTTGTAAATAAAAAATCTGAGAATCGGTCCGCGGTATTGGTCGACCCCGGTTTTGAATATTTTCAACTTAATTCAGGAAAATTTCAGAAAATCACGAAAAATCTAGAATATTAGAAAATGATGTTTGAAATTGAAATCGGTCAAATCAGAATACCAGAAAGTCTAAATCGAGCAATACTCTAGGATCGGTCCCCCGGTTCAGAGTAGGGCTGACTCCGAGTTCACGAATCCAGATCCAAGGCAAAACGATCATATAAATAACTCATAAAACAATTATAGGAAATAAATCAAAAAATACAACCGAAAAATCTGAATACGCAACTAAGTACGTATTCCGGGAGCGGGGTGTTACATTCCATCCACCTTATAAAAAATTGCGTCCTCGCAATTTCGATAAGGGGTAAAATGAATACAAAAGGGACAAGGACGAGAATTATACCAATCAAGATATGAATCACTGCAGGTAGGGCTCTCAAGTTGACTGAATAATAATCAGAATATAAACATCTTCTGCACTTCTGCTGTGTAAATCTTCGAACGATGCCAAATAATACTGATCTGATATCTTTGCTTTGCTATAGAATTCCAGCTGTTCTGAATACTTGATAGCTCTCCGATAATAAGCCAGAATACCTAAGATAAAGAAAGCCCCGATAATACTGAGCATAATAAGAAGACAGATAATTAAGAATTCCGAATACCAGGCATCGATCACTCTGAAAGATATAGCCGAGAATATAGAATACCCGTAGAAAACCCCGACTACTGTCTTCTGAAAGATAACCCCATCTAGATCAAGCCTGAGAATACCTGAGCTTCATAGAGTTGGCCAAAGAGATCAGATAATAGCTTCATTCAGAACCAGCCGCCGCTACCTCTCTAGTCTATCATATCTTTAGTTGGTATAAAGGCTACGAAAAATCAAAACAGTGAAAAGATGGAAGGGACTAGAAATCTAAGGAAGGATGATCAAGAAAAATATAACTCTGCACTTGTAGTTGGATTGTATAATCAAGACTCATGCATTCCAGCTGCAAATTTCTTTACCATTAATTTGCCATCTGGACGTACTGAGGATGTGAGAGCCTAAGCTCTGATACCACCCTGTAACGCCCCGATCCCGCGGATACGGAGACGTTACTGCGACGTATATACGCAGGTCAGAAATACCCTCACGTATATACGCTAAGCATCAGTACAGGCAAGAATCAGAGTACGAAAGCGCGTGGTGCATTATACATTCCAACATATGAGTACAATTATAAAGTTATCATCAGAGGTGATAAATATTACGAGAATATTACATCACTGATAGGCGTAAATGCGAGAATACAAAGAGATGTACATGTATGAACAGTATAAGGCACTCACGAGTTTATAAAAGGAAAACTCGAGAGGCGCACAGGGGGCCGGAATGATAGAGTTTCAAATGGTCTGCTGGAGATCCAAGCTACCGCAACACCTCTCTGGTCAGCAACAAAGAGAATCCCCTAGCCCCAAGCTCCAGAACCTGGACATAAGGATCCAGAGGAGTCAGAACTCCCCCAGCGAGTGGTGATGCGAATGCCAGATGGCGTGCCAAGATAAGTACAAGTGTATCGATAAAACCGAATCATAATCATGCATTAATAACCGTGTTATGAGCATAAGCATGCAGGAGCGAGTAGATATATAATAAGTGATGTCAAGCAGGGAATACTCGTGGTATGATAAGATAAGGGAAGGTAACAAGATGAGAAGTAAAGTAGATAGGGCAACACCAGTTATCTCCTAAGCTAACATAAAACCGATAAAATCGAATAAAATCGATTACGAGCAAATTCGATTGTACAGGTTTAGGCCACGGCTCCATGAGATTAGTACCTCGAAGGAATAATCCAAATAAGGAAACCCTCATCTATATACCTTTATCCCATGTTACCGTAATCCAAGCGCGTACAACCTGAGTTACAGAACAGTACAACAAATTGCATATTAACATCTTATTATAATTGGGGCCGTCTAAGTTCTAGGCTTCAGTATGTGTCCCATTCCACATACTTTCACTCACAACTTATAGAGCAAGTTATTTGAAATTGATAAAGTTCGATGAATCATGTTTCGGATGGGCCCCGTACATGCCCGGACAACGGTCTAGGAGTATCCGGTGCTGAGCCGGAACGTACCGCTAGGTACGGGACTTATTTACGCCCGAACAGGAATAGAGTATAGCAGATCCCATAGAAATAGGCCTAGGGCGTGTGCATACCCGGCAGGAATAAACAGGAGTAGGGGTGCCAGCACACCCCACGGAATCCCTGGTGGCCGCCAGGTGATCCCTCAAGTATGTGGCCACGCGCGACTCGATAAGACCACCATAAACATGATTAATCAGGGCCCATCAGTTTCCCCAAACCGGGTACAAGTTGTCTTATAATAATTTAATATGTAGTTATCAATTTACGGGAATAGCAAGAACAGGACATGATCAGGAATTCAGGTGTACATAAGTACTACAGATTCAGGTCACTGTATATATAATACAGGATAACAAGTACAGTATTCCCGTAAATGTGATAATCACAGGTCAAGTATTAATATGTCAGGAGGAAGATGGTAAGTCATGTTATAATGAGGAACATTCGCTAAGTAGTAAATCATGTCGGGTGGTAACACGTCAGTTGTCAAGTATGATACAAACAGGTGAATGTCAACAGTTAATATAACAAGTATGTACATCACAATACCAAACGAGAATACCGATATAAATACATATTGTTATGCAAGTCAACCCGACGATGCGGGAAAGTCCAATGGGAAAGCGAGAACACTCGCCTAGAACTTCGGAAAACGCCGTGAAATCCCAAGCTCTAGAATTCAGGAAATAAATGCGTAAACGCGTTCAAATAGAAAGGAGAAGAGAATGGAGACGCGGGAATCGCAGACGCGGGAATAGCAGGCGCGGGAATCACATACGCGGGAAATAGCAGACGCAGAAAATAGCAGGCGCGGGAAATGGCAGACGCAGGAAATGGCAGACGCGGAAAATAGCAGACGCGGGAAATGGCAGACGCGGAAAATGGCAGACGCGGGAAATAGGAAGAGGGACGCAGGTTTGGAATTTTAAGGAAAGGAAGAAAAAGAAGGATAGAAAAGAAGGGAAGAAAGAATGAATGAAGGGAAGAAATAAAGAAGGAAAGGAAAGAAAAGAAAGAAGAATGGAAGGGGGTGGTCGGTCAAGTTGTCGGCGACGGCTGGAGGTGGCCATAGATGGTCGGAGATGGCCGGAAGTGGTCGGAGATGGTCGGAGATGGCCGGAAGTGGCCGGAGACGGGTGGCTAAAGCCCAAATCAAACCAATGGTGGTGCAACTCTAGTTGAAATGGTGAAAATGGAGTTTTGGAAACGAGGCTTCGGAGAACGAAGCTATACCTCGTTAGAAAGAGTATTCCGATGAGAGAAAGATGGTGTGGTTCGTGGTGGTTAAGGTGGTGTAGGTAGTGGTGGGGAAGGTGGTGAAGTTGGTGGTGGAAGTGGGTTTCCTTGGAGTTTCTTGGTGGAAATGAGGATGAAGCAGGTAGTGTAGAGGTGTTATTGTTGTTGGAAATGGAGGAGAAGATGGAGGGGAGAATGGTGGAGGAATTGGTGGAGGAGATGGTGGTGGAAATGGAGGGTGGCCAGCCAAAGAAGGAGGCAAGGTGGCTAGCTTGGCTGCTGTTTTCGTTTGCTAGAAATGGAGAAGAAAGAAGAAAGAAAAATGAAAGAGAGAGGAAGAAATGGGGGTGGTTATATAAGGGGGGAAAATATTATTATAAGATTGCCATCCTTTCATCAAATGACACTTGCGTCCCATATAAATGATTCTTGCATCTGGCAAAGGACACCCGCGTCAAGGCCAAAGAGCTAGACGCGGAGATAAAATCCGCGTCGCGAATGATGCGTTTAACAGAAAGGACAAAAGTCAGATTTGACTTGATTGGAATTGATTAGCAGAGCATTAAATGCAGTATGGAGAGGATCTCTGCATTTAATGATGAATCCTGGTTGGTGAAACTCGCGTCTAGCGAGGATAGAGAAAATAGAGAAAAGAAGAAGTAAAATATCTGGATAGAATTCCGGTATCTGGGAAAACACCAAAAACTCCGGAAAAGTCTAAGAAATAAAGTAGCTTGAAAAACTTCCGAAAAATTCTCAAAAATAATAAATATTATATAAAGATTTTTGGTGAAATCGGTTTTCAGAAATTTGATCTCATTTTTAAAATAAAAATCCTGAAGTCAACCGTTAACACCGGTCTACACCGGATCGGCCGGATTTTGATAAATTCAGAAAAATCCCAGAAAAAGTATTTAGATAGAAAATGTGATTTTTAGAAGTTGTAGGAAAGCCGTTTTTAGAATTTCAACTCCGTTTGTAAATAAAAAATTCGAGAATTGGTCCGCGGTATTGGTCGACCCCGGTTTTGAAGATTTTCAACTTAATTCAAGAAAATTTCAGAAAATCACGAAAAATCTAGAATATTAGAAAATGATATTTGAAACTGAAATTGGTCAAATCAGAATACCAGAAAGTTCAAATCTAGCAATACTCTAGGATCGGTCCCCCGGTTCAGAGTAGGGCTGACTCTGAGTTCAGAAATCCAGATCCAAGGCAAAACGATCATATAAATAACTCATAAAACAATTATAGGAAGTAAATCAAAAAAAACAACTGAAAAATCTGAATACGCAACTAAGTACGTATTCCGGGAGCGGGGTGTTACAGATACCAATTGAAACAACAATAATATCAAGGTATTACTCATATAACCTATCCTCCCAATCATGTTCAAGTTTAAAATGATTTTCACTATAAGGCATACATGAGCATGATCTCCCATCCAACTGCCCTTGGAAGGTAGGGGTTTTCAAAAATAGGTTTAAAAATTGAAGTATGTTTGAAAACTCTACCAAAATAAAGAATACGAACTAGTTAATGGAAAAACTTGTTAACTAGTACGAATCCTTCAAGCAAGGAATAAAAACAAATTATTTTTCATAAAAACATGAAATTCACAAAATAGCTAACACTCATAATCAATGAAGCATAAATATAACTCATGAAAACAACACATGAGTAAACAATACATGTGAGTGTACAAATAAGATGTGAAGATCACAATCATGAAAAAAATATTTCATTAAGCTTAATATTCCTTGAAACAAGAAAAACATCAAAACTTATTTAATCTTCAAGGTATATGTATATCTTATACAAACTAAAGTATACATACATATCCAAACACAAAGAGTCCACAAAGATATATGCATGAAGGCACGTGGCTCAAAAGGATAAACATGTATATCTAATAGTTTGGACAAGATAGACATATACATGAAGTTTAAACATAAATACATGAAAACATGAAAAATTAAATTTTTATTAAAACAAATTTCATTTCAAGGTATATGTATGATTTGTCAACACAAGAAGTATACATACATATCCCTAAACACAATTGAGTCCAAAAATAAAGATTTGCATGAAAAGCAAATGACTCAAGGGGTATACATCTATATCTTAAAGTTTGGCAAAATAAACATATACACGAAATGAAAACTCATAAAACAAATCTAAAAATAGGAATACAAGTTTAAAATGTGTGAATCATCAAAACTAGACTATACTAGCACATCTAATGGGTTCAAATAAGCATTCAAGCTCAAACATAATAGATTTATTTGTGGCCCACTATATGCACAAATATATACCTAGTTTTAATGAAAACTAACATCTAAACATGTAATCAAATCATTAAGCATAAAACAAGACATAAATAAACATGATAAACATAAACATGATTATTATGGAAATCCACATGTTATTAAACCTATGATAAACATGATAGCTAAACAAATGGTGAGAACACAAAATAATAGTCCATATTAAACATGGGTGTCTCAAAATGCTATACATGTATGTCAAGGATCTAATAAACATGGCATTTTCATAATAATTTACAAACAATAAAAACATGCTAATAATGAAAAGAATGAAAAGCATGTAAACAATAATTAGGAGTTAGGAATCGTTACCAAAACCTAGAAGGCAACTCTCCTTATCTCCAAAACATGGTGGTCCTCTCCACCAAACATCCCTTGAAAGTGATGCATCCAAAATGTCTCCTTTAAGTACGGATCGCATCCACTCCAAGGTACCGCTACTCTCACATCATGCGAGAGCCCACACCTACATCAAAAATAATAGGAGGGGGGGTCTTTGGTACCCATATCTTATTGGGTCCATGGGGTTTAGTACCATTCCTAACCCAAACAAATTTATTTGCTAAATTTACATCATGTAATCTATCAAAGAAAAATATAGCAAGGTGGCCCTTACGTCCACAATGTGTACAAGTGTACACATGAGCATACATAGTGTGATGGTGTCCGTGAGGAGCATGTGTATGCCGTGTATGGTGTGCATGTAAAGATGAAACTTGTTTCTTTCGAAACAAAGTTTCCAAACGTGTATGACCCACTACACATTGGCTCAAAGTGGAGCCCAAACAAACAACACTCTTCTTAAGCATGGATATATCTTGTTCAATTAAAAAAGAGGTGGCACATGCAATAAGTGAAGTGTGAGATACTACCCTAGCATGGCAAACATGTGCATCTATTTTATTTTGCAAAACAATATTTTTCTTTAAACAAATATCTAAATCATTTGAAATAGAAATAATTTTATTTTTCAAAGCAACATTCTCCTTTAAAACAAAATCAAGTTTTGAAGACAAATTTTCATTTTTCTTCAAAAGTGTTTCACAATCATTTTTAGATTTTAAAAATTTATTTTCTTTTAGTGCAAGATCAAGTTGAGATCTCAATAAATCCCTTTCATTATAAACCTCAACCTTCTCTTGCAAAACCTTGTCAAGTTTAGAAGACAATTTTTCATTTTCTTTATTTAAAGCAAAAGTCTTCTTTTTCAAAACTTTATATTTTTCTATCAATTTTTCACAAACAATAGAAAGTTCTTCATTCAAAGCATGGGCATCAATAAATTCATCACATGAAGAATTAGAATCAAAACTATCTAGTTGAGTTTCCGATTGTACCTCAAGGGAGTCATTCCCTTTGACCATGAAGCATTGTGAATCGGATTCTCCACTAGACTCCTCCTCATGTTGGATGGGCAATTGAAGCTTGGAGGTGGTGGTTGTGGTTGTCAACATATTCCACACTGCAAATGCGGAATCAAAGTTAGAAGCAAGCATAAGATATTCTTTATTTAATGTGCTTCTAATAGCCTCAAGGGCTTGTGCATTGGCCCCTATATGATTGTGGTTACCAAGATAACATTTCTTGGTAGCGGCAAGAAAAACATGTAAGCCTAGGGTTTGTAGGTAGAAGGACATCCTAGTCTTCCAAACAAGAATGTTTGAAGGGTCAAATCTAGGTGGGGTCATGGAATAAACTATATGTATGCAAACAAGCAAATGCAAACAAGATTAGCAAACAAGGATCTCACTCCTAGGTTGTTAAACCTAAGTACCAGGAGCGTGGGCTCTGATACCAATTGAAAGCACCTAGAGGGGGGTGAATAGGTGATATGGCTAATCTATAAACTAAATGCGCTAAATACGGAAGCTTAAAAACTAATTTGCAACACACTTAGTACAACACACAAGTGTAGCCGAATTCCCCGTGAAGGGCTCTGGACTAATTCCTCTTGATTCCCCTAGATAAGGGTTGAGGTGCTATATGAAGCTCTTGTGATTAAGTACAAGTGAGGCACACACAAACAACCAAGCATATACAAGATATAACAATTTGAAATATGCAAGGCACAAATGCAAGCAATAAGATATGAATGAATGAATGATGCTTTGCATAAATAAGAGAGAGAGTTAAGAGACAATGGATCAAACGCAAACACAAGGATATGTTTCGAGGTTCGAGCCCCTAGCTCTACGTCCCCGCCTTCACCGAGAAGGATTTCTAATCCACTATCTTGTCCACCGAGGACTCCCACCGAGGGAACCTCCACCGGGAGGATTTGTACAACAAGGGAGTACCGAACTCCTCTCTCAAACACCGCCTCACAACCGAGGGGTAGGCCCGTAGCCAAACAACCACAAACACCTCTACCGAAGAGGGTTACAACCAAACTCCACCTTCCACTAGAGGGAGCAAACCACAAGCCTCAACCTCTACCAAAGAGGGAGCAAACCAACAGCCCAATCAACCTCACCGAGAGGGATACAACAAACAAATGAGGGTTTACAACTAGTGGTATGTTTCAACAACAAGCAACTCCTCTTTCCTCTTTTCCACAAAACAAGATCCTAATAGATTAGGATAGTATGATAAGCTCAAGTGTGGAAAAACTAGGTGTTTGAAAAACAAGAACTCAAAAAAAAACACTTGGGAAAACTCTTGTAAAAGATAGAAATGAAAACCAATACAAATCTCCCAAATTTCTATTTTCTTTGATTTTTCCAAACCCTAAAACACAAACCCAAATTTGAAGTTTAAAGCCCAAAACACTTTTGAAAACTTAAAATAAACTCTGGAGAAACACCAAATTTTTCTTGTCAAAGGTCTTGTCAAAATCCCTAAAGAGATGGGGTATTTATAGGCCAAACAGAAAACTAGCCGTTAGGCTGATCTGTCAACCTGACAGGCTTGCGGTCGACCGCCCGGTCGACCGCTAACGGTCAAAAAAATGACTGTTGAAGCAATCCGATCGACCGTGCGGTCGACCTCCCAGATACAGATTGCAGAGCTCTCTGGTCCGATCGACCGGTCGGTCGGCCGGCCCACTGTGCTGCCAGACGTGCACAGCTCTGTGCACGTCGGTCGACCGCAGGGTCGACCGGCTCTTGGATCGGTCGACCGTGCGGTCGGCCGACCTGGCCTGTCAGCCACTGTTTAGGGTCAGAAACTGGGGTTAAAATTATTTCTAAAAATTCTTTTATCTCTTCTAAAAATCTCCAAAAATAGTTTTAATCATTTGCATTGATATGTAAATATGTGATAAAATTTTCAACTCAAATATCAAGCAAGTTAGACTATTTTTTGTGTATAATCATTTTTATCAAAACCAAAACTGTATTTTATCAAACTTGAATTTTTCAATAGGAAATCTGATTTTTCTTAAAACTTATTGAAATACAAAAACATGATATTTAAACACATTGAGGCATGTTGCATATGGACATAAGTCCAATATACAAGAAACATATATATATCATAGTTTTTGTCTTTAAATCTAAAAATATGTTTTGTTAAAAATACCAAAACATAAAACTACATGAATAGGCATGTCAAACTAAGTTTGTATAAGTCATGTAAGCATGTATGTATATAGAGCACATCTAAATACATAAAAACAAAGTAAACTCGTTTTGATCATTCTATTCATGAAAACTAAATCCAAAACATAAATCTTGTGTGTGTTATGCACTTGAGCATATCAACTATTCTTATCTTTACAAATGGATCTAAAACACACTAAACTAAAACTAGGATACCTAAATCTTCTTGACGATCTTCCATCTTCAAGTCGACTCGATCCCAAACGTGATCCACCGAGTGCAAAGGTATGATCTTAATGCTCGGGCACGGGAATCACCAAGTGAAGGCTTCCAAACTCCTCTTTTTGAAGCAATCACCAACTAATATCTTGTTACATGATCTGAAACTAAAATCACAAGATTATTAGTAAACATAACTACATAAGTTAATCATCATCAAAACTAGAGAGGAAGGCCTCCGGGCCAACATAATCTTGTGATGTTTAGTTTCAGGTCTTTTATCAAGATATTAGTTGGTGATTAGCTTCAACAAGATAGTCTGGAAGCTTTCACTTTGTGAGTCTAGAGCCCGAGCATCAAGATCATACATAGCACTCGTTGAAGTCTAGCTCGGTGGATCACGGAGTTTTGGATCCAGTCGACTTGAAGACAGAGTTCATCAAGAAGACCTCGGTACATAGTTTTTAGTTTGTTTTAGATCCATGTGTAAAGATTAGATAGTGTGATATGCTCAAGTTCACAACACACACACGTTTCATGTTTTGGATATTGGTTTTTCGGTTTTGGTTTAACCGATGTTGGTTTTCATAAATAGATAGATGAAAACAAGTTTTCATGTTTATGTATATTAGATATGTTCTATATATACATGTATGCTTCATATCTTAAACAAACTTATTTTGATATGCCTATTCATGAGTTTTGATGTTTGGTATTTTAACAAAACATATTTTTGGAATTAAAAGTCAAAAACTATGATATATATATGTTTCTTGTATATTGAATTTCTATCCATATGCTACATGCTTCAAAGTGTTTAAGTATCATGTTTTTGTATTTGAATGAGTTTTGAAAAAATCAGATTTCCTATTGAAAAACCTAAGTTTGGAAAAATACAGGTTTTGGCTTTTGATAAAATTTATTGACACGAAAATAGTCCAAAAAGTTTGAAATTTGTGTTGAAATTTTTCACACAAGTTTATATTTCTATGTAGAATGATAAAACTATTTTTGTGGATTTTTAGAAGTTTTATGGGATTTATTAGAATATTTTTAACCTAAGTTTTCTGACTCAGATTGCCTTCTGCCAGGCTCTGGCGGTCGACCGGGCCGGTCGACCAGACCCAGAGTCGGTCGACCAGGCAGTCGACCGACATACACAAGCTTGTGCACGTTGGCCAGGCACTTGGCGGTCGACCGTGCGGTCGACCGGCCAGAGAGCTTTGCTCTCTGAATTTTTACGGTCGACCGGCCGGTCGGCTACTGGCTTCCAACGGTCATTTTTTTGACCGTGGCGGTCGACCGGGCGGTCGACTGCCAGCCGCCAAGAGCAGAAATCTGCTCTAACGGCTAGTTTTTGGATTGGGGTGTATATATACCCCATTGTTTGAGTTTTTGGCTAAGTTTTTAAGAGCAAAATTTTCAGAGTTTCTCCAGTGTTTTAAACAAGTTTTCAAAAGTGTTTTAGTGCCAAAAAGATCCATCTTATTTGTTTTAAAGTGTTTTGTTTATTTCAAAGGAAATAGGTTTTTGGGAATTAGTTTCTTTATCTAAAAATCTATATCTATTTGGTATTTTCCCAAGAGATTTTCTTTGATCAAAACACTTGTTTTCCACTTGAGCTATATCATCTATCCTATTCTATAGGATCTTTATTTGTGGGAAAATTTGATTTGTGGTCTTTATAACCACCCTTCATTTGTGATATCCCTCTTTGGTAGAGGTAGATTTGGGTTGTGATTAGCTCCCTCTTTAGTAGAGGTTGAGGTTATGGTTTACTCCCTCTTGGTGAGGTGGAGTTGGTTGGTGCTTGTATCCCTCTTGGTGAGGTGGATTTGGTTGTATTGGTGGAGTTTTGTACTCCGGTCTTCGGTAGACCATTTGTATTGCCTCGGTGGAGGTTGTATTGGTTGAGAGAGGAGTTCGGTACTCCCGGTTGTATTTGCCCAAAATCCTCGGAGGAGGTTCCTTCGGTGAGAGTCCTAGGTGGACAAGTTAGTTGATTAGAAATCCTTCTCGGTGAAGGCGGAGACGTAGAGCTCGGTGCTCGAACCTCGAAACACATCTTGTTGTTTGCGTTTGATCCATTGACTCTTTACTTCCTCTCTCTTTATTTGTGCATTGTGATTGGTCGCTAATGTTGCATATTTAATATCATATTTCCATACTTATTATAGAATAAAAGCTGCATTGTCCTAATTAATTGTTTAATTTATTTGCAGGCCCATTCCTTAAGGAGATGAAGATAAATGAGCCCAAAGCCCACCAAATTCTGAATTAAATCAGAATTAATTCGCAATCACTGAATCAGGGCAAAATCAAGAGGTTGAAAACCGGTTGAGAAGAATCCTCTAAGAATCGATCGGTTAAAGCCAAGAATCCAAGGCCATTTCGTCTCAATACTGGACTCAAACGAAGATACCAACTGAAGATAAAAGCAGAAGGGAATACCAGGGCGACCCACCAACAGGGTGTGGCCACCTGGCCACGCCCTGGCCGCGAAAACGCGGCCAAAGCCGCGTTTTCGCGGCTTGGTTGGGGAGTTAGGGGGAGCGTTTGCTCCCCCGATCTCCCCGGGATCCCCCTCGTGTGGGTTATGCCTATAAAAAGGCAGTGTTTGCGCTGAAAATGGACGACCATGCAGAGATAGGATTTAGCCAAGTTTTCCATTTCTTAGTTTAAGTTTTTCTTTTCTTTTTATGTAAATTGTATGTAAGCTTAGGTTAGATGATGATTCATGTAAGTAAGAGAGAGAGGCATATGTTGAGAGTGACACTGATGTACCCTCCTCCTTTCTTCCATCGTTTCAAGCAATAAAAGGTAACATTTTTATGTTCTTCTTTACTTTCATTTTCTTTTGTTTTCATCTTCCTCTTCTACTTTACCTCGTTTGTTTTTGTTGAGTTTACAAGTGAATTTCAAAGCACAAGTATAACGATGTTATGTGAGTGCCAACGATAGTTCATGAAGACGTTCTCCTCCTCAAGACGTATCACTTCATGCTTGTGCGAGACTTGATGATATAATGCGAACGGGGACTGAGCTCGGGCTTATGATCTATGCGTTGAACGCCTCCTAAACAAAGGTAGAACATGCAAAGGTTTTCAGGTAAGTCATCAATCAATCTAGGTAAGTATTTCTTCCTCTTCTTTCTTTTCTTTCATTTCTGTAAATTAAATCACCAACACCACTCCTTTTCACTTCCTTGTAAATAATCATTTGTACATAGTCGCTTTCGCCGTTTTCTGATATTTTTTCACCTTCTTCATCTCTCATTTTCTTCTAACTTTAATATAATTCTTTTCCATTTTTTTTACTTAAAAACAGAGAAGAACTCTCGTTTGGTTTTCATAAAGATTTCAATACAAAAACGTAAACGCTTCTATCGCAAAACCCTCCTTGTGGATCATGACCCGCATAGCCACTTGCTATAGCGGAAGAATTGAGCACTTGCACATCTTCATTCTAAATCTAAAATTCTGTATTTTTTGTGCAGGTTTAGCTTCAATCACATTGCATCATTCATATTACCATATCATTTATATGCTTGTGTTGTGCCTTGCATTGATTCATATTGCCTATATCTATATGCTTGGTTGTGTTTGCTTGTGTGCCTCACTTGTGCCTAACCACGAGAGCTTCATATAGCGCCTCAACTCTTATTCAGAGGAATCAAGAGGAGTTAGTCCAGAGCCCTTCACGGGGAATTCGGCTACACTCGTTGGTTGCACTAAGTGTTGTTGCAAATTAGTTTTAAATTCCGCATTTAGTATTTAGATTAGCATTATCACCTATTCACCCCCCCTCTAGGTGATTTCAATTGGTATCAGAGACTACGCTCCTGATATTTGGTTTAACCACCTAGGAGTGTGATCTTGGTTAGCTAATCTATCATTTGCATTTGCACGTATATTTGTTTGCACACACCCATGGATTGCTTGTCACCTCCCATGTTTGATGTTTCCAACATTGACACATGAAAATTTAGGATGTCCATGTATTTGAAAACCCTAGGCTTGCATGTTTTCCTTGCCGCTACCAAGAAATGCTTCTTGGTAACCGCAATCATATAGGAGCCAATGCACAAGCCCTTGAGGCTATTAGAAGGACGCTTAACAAAGATTATCTTATGCTTGTTTCTAACTTTGATTCCGCCTTTACAGTGTGGAACAAGTTGATCACCTCCAAGCTTCAATTGCCAATTCAACCGGAGGAGGAATCTAGAGGAGAATTCGAGTCACAATGCTTCATGGTCCAAGGGAATGACTCCCTTAAGGTATATTCAGAATCTCAACTAGATTGTGATGATGCTAGTTCTTCTAGTAATGAGCATGTTGATCCTAACACTTTAAATGAAGAACATTCTATTGTTTGTGAAAAATTGATAGAAAAATACAACCTTTTGAAAAAGAAGAGTTTTGAATTTAAAGAAGAAAATAAGGTTTTGTGTTTAAAACTAGATTTGATTTTGTAAGATAAAGAGGAGATTTCTAATGAAAGGGATTCATTGAAATCTAAGCTTGAACTTGCCCTAAAAGAAAATGAATTTTTGAAAAATAAAAATGATTGTGAAATAATTTTGAAGAAAAATGAAAAATTGTCTTCAAAAGTTGATTTTGTAGTAAAAGAGAATGATTCTTTGAAAAACAAAATAATTTCTATTTCAAATGATTTAGATGTTTGTTTAAAGAAAAATAAATCTTTGCAAAATAATATAGATTCACTTGTTTGCCATGCTAGGGTAGTTTCACCTAGTTCACCCATTGCATGCTCCACTTCTTCTTTAATTAAAAATGATATATCTATGCTAAAGAAGAATATGGATTGTTTGGGCTCCACTTTGAGCCAATGTGATTTGAGTCATACACGTTTGGAATCTTTGTTTCGAAAGAAACAAGTTCCATCTTTACATGCACACCCTCCACGGCATACACATGCTCTTCACGTACACACCCATCACATGTATGCTCATGTGTACACTTGTACACATTGTGGACGTAAGGGCCACCTTGCTAAGTTTTGCTATGATCGTATACATGATGAAAATTTAGCAACTAAATTTGTTTGGGTTAGGAAAGGAACTAATCCCCATGGACCCAAAAGAGTATGGGTACCAAACCACCCCTATTATATTTGATGTAGGTGTGGGCTCTCACATGACGTGAGAGTGATGGTGCCTTGAGGTGGATGCGTTCCGAGCTTCATGAGGACTATTTAGATGCATCACTTTCAAGGAAAGTTTGGTGGGAGGACCACCTTGGTTTGGAGAACTAGAGAGGTGCCTTCATCGGTTTTGGTATCGACCTCTAACTCCCATTTATGTTTGCATGCTTTTCATGTCCTTGATTCATAGCATATCATGTTTTATTATTCATTATGCTTATGTCATGTTTATTAGATTAGTGATATACATGTTTAGTTATTTGAGACACCCATGTTTAATATGGACATATATCTATGTGTTCTCACTTTGTTTTTAACTAATATGTATGTCCTAGATCTAATGCACATGCATATACATAATGATCATATGTATGTTTATGATTTTTGTTTTGTTTTTATGCTTCATGTTTTGATTACTTGTTTAAATGTTAGTTTTCATTAAGACTAGGATATATACTTGTACATATAGTGGGCCACAAATAAATTTTTATATGTTTGTACTTGAATGCTTATTTGTACCCATTAGATGTTCTAGTATAGTCTAGTTTTGATGATCCATGCATTTAACTTGTATTCCCCATTTTGGACATGTTTTATGACATGTGTTTTCACTTCATGTATATGTTTATTTTGCCATACCTTAAGATATACATGTATACTCCTTGAGTCATTTGCTTTTCATGCAAATCTTTATTATGAACTCAATTGTGTTTAGAGATATGTATGTATACCTTTTGTTTTGTTAAAACATACATATGCCTTGAAGTATAATTTGTTTTTAATGAAAATTTAGTGTTTCATGTTTTCATGTTTAAAGGAATTCCACATGAGCTTAATTGAATATTTTCATGATGCCATGTTTCACATTACACTTTTGCACTCACTTTATGTAATGGTTTCTCATGATTTTATTTTCATGAGTATGATATGCGCCTTATTGATTTCGAGTGTTTAGTGCCATGTGATTTACATGTGTTTTATGAAAAATATTTTTGTTTTATTCCTTACTTGAAGGATTTCGTACTAGTTTAACAAGTTTTTCCATTTAACTAGTTGCGGGATTCTTTGTTATGGTAGTGTTTTCAAACATACTATATTTTTCAAACCTATTTTTGAAAACCCCTACCTTCCACGGGCGGTTGGATGGGAGACCATGCCTTGTGTGTTCATATTGAAAATTATTTTAAACTTGAGCATGAATGGGTGGTAGGTAATATGAGATATACACTTGATATTATTGTTGTTTCAATTGGTATTATTGGATTCTTTCAATTGGTATCAATATTGACATTTTTGTATACTCATATATATTCTTATGTATGTATGCATACTCTTCAAATAGTATCAATTTCGATTGGTATCTAAATTTTCATACATATATATATTTTTTTACTTGTGCTCAAAAATATCACAAATTTTGTTTATGCTAAAGCTTGATATTTTAATGACTATCATGTTTCAATTGATTAGTTTTCAATTGGTATTCAATACAAGCTTATGCATCATTTTATTTGGTATTTCATAAAGGGGGAGAAAATTCATATTTTGTCTTTCAATTGGTATTTTGTTTACTGATGATTTCTACTCCCATACTTTATGATATAAAATGATTAAAAAATGAATATTTATCTTATTTTGGTATCATATGTTCTAAATGACAAATTCTTACAATTGGTATCAAGATGTTTATTTGAATATTTGCAATTGGTATCAATGCCTTTATTTACTTTCATTTGGTATCAATTCTTAAATGTTTTTATGTTTCCTTTCAATTGGTATCAAAATGTTCTACATTGGCATATTTTAATTAGTATCATATTTGATTGCACCCCTTATTGACATCATTTTTTTTGACAAAAAGGGAGAACATATTTTTGTTTTATTCAACCCCTTGTTGATGATTGACAAAAAGAGGGAGAATTATTTGAGTTTATATGCATGTTTTTATATGCATGTTTTGTTTATCTAGAAACATAGTTTGTTTTTATTTATTAGTTTGTCGTTTTTATATGCATGTTTTGTTTATCTAGAAACATAGTTTGTTTTTATTTATTAGTTTGTCGTTTAATTGGTATCAAGAGCATTTTTCGTTTATTTGTTGATATCAAGAGCTTTATTTAAAGAACATGTTTTTATTTTGGTATTAAGAGCTTTAATAGAGTTTTACTGTTTAATTGATATCAAGACCATGGTTCATTGTTTTATGCATGTCTATGCATTTTCATGTTTAATTTTCATTGCATATTTATATGTTTATTGTGATGCATGAGTTAAGGGGGAGTTTCTTTGGAGCTTAACTTTAATCCATGCATATATAACTCCATGAGTTTTGTCATCATCAAAAAGGGGGAGATTGTTGGCCCAGAGGCTTTCCACTCTAGTTTTGATGATGATTAACTCATGTAGTTATGTTTACTAATAATCTTGTGATGTTTAGTTTCAGATCTTTTATCAAGATATTAGTTGGTGATTAGCTTCAACAAGATGGTCTGGAAGCTTTCACGTGGTGATTCCAGAGCCCGAGCATCAAGATTATACATAGCACTCGTTGGAGTCTAACTCGGTGGATCACGGAGTTTTGGATCCAGTCGACTTGAAGACGGAGTTCATCAAGAAGACCTCGGTACATAGTTTTTAGTTTGTTTTAAATCCATGTGTAAAGATTAGATAGTGTGATATGCTCAAGTTCACAACACACACACGTTTCATGTTTTAGATATTGGTTTTTTCGGTTTTTGGTTTAACCGATATTGGTTTTCATGAATAGATAGATCAAAACAAGTTTTCATGTTTATGTATATTAGATATGTTCTATATATTTATATGTATGCTTCATATCTTAAACAAACTTATTTTGATATGCCTATTCATGAGTTTTGATGCTTTGGTATTTTAACAAAACATATTTTTGGAATTAAAAGTCAAAAACTATGATATATATATATGTTTCTTGTATATTGGATTTCTATCCATATGCTACATGCTTCAAAGTGTTTAAGTATCATGTTTTTGTATTTGAATGAGTTTTGAAAAAATCAGATTTCCTATTGAAAAACCTAAGTTTGGAAAAATACAGGTTTGGCTTTTGATAAAATTTATTAGACACAAAAATAGTCCAAAATGTTTGAAATTTGTGTTGAAATTTTTCACACAAGTTTATATTTCATTGTAGAATGATAAAACTATTTTTGTGGATTTTTAGAAATTTTATAGGATTTATTAGAATATTTTTAACCTAAGTTTTCTGACCCAGATTGCCTTCTGCCAGGCTCTGGCGGTCGACCGGGCCGGTCGACCGAACCCAGAGTCGGTCGACCGGGCAATCGACCGACGTGCACAAGCTTGTGCACGTTGGCCAGGCACTTGGGCGGTCGACCATGCGGTCGACCGGCCAGAGAGCTTTGCTCTCTGGATTTTTTACGGTCGGCCGGCCGGTCGACCGCTGGCTTCCAACAATCATTTTTTTGACCGTTGGCGGTCGACCGGGCGGTCGACCGCCAGCTGCCAAGAGCAGAAATCTGCTCTAACGGCTAGTTTTTGGATTGGGGTGTATATATACCCCATTGTTTGAGTTTTTGGCTAAGTTTTTAAGAGCAAAATTTTCAGAGTTTCTCCAGTGTTTTAAACAAGTTTTCAAAAGTGTTTTAGTGCCAAAAAGATCCATCTTATTTGTTTTAAAGTGTTTTGTTTATTTCAAAGAAAATAGGTTTTTGGGAATTAGTTTCTTGATATAAAAATCTATATCTATTTAGTATTTTCTCAAGAGATTTTCTTTGATCAAAACACTTGTTTTCCACTTGAGCTATATCATCTATCCTATTCTATAGGATCTTATTTGTGAGAAAATTTGGTTTGTGGTCTTTGTAACCACCTTGTTGTAACCACCTTTCATTTGTGATATCTCTCTTTAGTAGAGGTGGATTTTGGTTGTGGTTAGCTCCCTCTTTGATAGAGGTTGAGGTTGTGGTTTACTCCCTCTTGGTGAGGTGAAGTTGGTTGGTGCTTGTATCCCTCTTGGTGAGGTGGATTTGGTTGTATTGGTGGAGTTTGGTACTCCGGTCTTCGGTAGACCATTTGTATTGCCTCGGTGGAGGTTGTATTGGTTGAGAGAGGAGTTCGGTACTCCCAATTGTATTTGCCCAAAATCCTCGGTGGAGGTTCTCTCGGTGGGAGTCCTAGGTGGACAAGTTAGTGGATTAGAAATCCTTCTCGGTGAAGGCGGGGACGTAGAGCTCGGTGCTCGAACCTCAAAACACATCTTGTTGTTTGCGTTTGATCCATTGATTCTTTATTCTCTCTCTCTCTTTATTTGTGCATTGCATCATTCATATTGCCATATCATTTATATGCTTGTGTTGTGCCTTGCATTGATTCATATTGCCTATATCTATATGCTTGGTTGTGTTTGCTTGTGTGCCTCACTTGTGCCTAACCACGAGAGCTTCATATAGCGCCTCAACTCTTATTCAGAGGAATCAAGAGGAGTTAGTCCAGAGCCCTTCACGGGAAATTCGGCTACACTCGTTGGTTGCACTAAGCGTTGCTGCAAATTAGTTTTAAATTCCGCATTTAGTATTTAGATTAGCATTATCACCTATTCACCCCCCCTCCTAGGTGATTTCATCTTCATCTATTCCCTATTATTTTTGTAAGTTCACCTAGAGGGGGGGTGAATAGGTGATGGCTAATCTAATGGTCACTAAATGTCAAATAATGCGGAATTAAAAACTTATTATGACCTAAACAAACTATTACACTAAACACCACGTATAACACAAGAGTGTTGCCGAATTCCCCGTGAAGGGCTCTGGACAAACTCCTCTAGATTCCCCTTGAATGGGATGAGGTGCCGCGTTGGCTCTCTTGGTTGAATACACGTGTTAGCAAACAATCCCACGCATGTATATCAATGAGCACAAATGAATATATCAAGCATATAAAGATAGACAATAAAAGTATGCAAGATATAAACAAGAGAGAAAGAGAGAGAGAGAGAGAGCAATCGCAAACACAAGGGATTTGTTTCGAGGTTCGAGCACACTTGCTCTACATCCCCGCCTTCGACACACGAAGGATTTCCACTATAATCGATCCCACTGGATCACTCGGTGCCGCAACACCTACAACGAGTTCCACTAGAACTCCTTGGACTCTCTCTAGTCCGTACACACCGCAAGCCCACCGGCTCGCCGAGGCCGCACCTCAAACAAAGAGTTCGCACCCGAACCCGAAACACCGAGTCCACACTAGGACCCGAAACAATGCGAACACAACCGTCCGCCTTCTCAAAGAACAAAGAACAAGTCTTTGGTGATCATAACACTTTGATCACCTAAAAACTATCTCACTACAACACTCCTATGGATAGATAAAGTAATGGATAGCTCAAGTGTATGTGTGAGAAAATAAGGAAAGAGATGGTGGAGGAAAACTCAAAGAATCTCTTTTAAACACTCTTGATAAAACTTTCCTTTTGATTGAAAATATTTGCTCTCAAATTTGTGGAGAAAAACCTCTGAAAAGGATTGGAAAAACTGGCTCAAAACACTCTCCAAATCTTAATCAAAATAGCCCCTAAATGCCCCATTTTATAGAGTCTGGAAAACTAGCCGTTGGGGTCTGTCAGGCCTGTCGGACGACCGCCCGGTCGTCCGGCCAACGGTCATATTTCAGACCGTTTGAGCCATCGGTCGACCGGTCCGTCGACCGAGCCAGGATACAGAGAGCAACCTCTCTGTTCGGTCGACCGCTCGGTCGGCCGGGGCCTTTCCAAAGAGCAGAGCTCTCTGGACGGTCGACCGGGTCGGTCGGCCGGCCCTCCTGCAGAGCTGGCGTGCACGTCTATGCACGTCGGTCGACCGAGCCGGTCGACCGACTTCAGCCCTAGTCGACTTGGTCGGTCGACTAGTCGACTGGCTGAAGCCTGGAACAGAAAATCTAGGAATTAAAACTTAGTCTTTTTGATTGAAATAAAATCCCATAAAATACTGAAAAATCTACAAAAATAGTTTTACCAATATACTTTGATAAACAAACATGCTTGCACAAAATCAAGGCATCTTACAAATGATTTGGACTATTTTTGTAAGTTGGAAAAATTGGCTTAAAACAAAACGGTATTTTTCCAAACTTGATTTTTCTAAAACTTGTTTTTTCAAAACTTGTTTTTCCAAAATTTCTCCAAATACAAAAATAAGATATTTAAACTCATTTAAAGCATAGTGTGTATGGATATGATCCACTACACAAACATGGTGAAATATCTATGTTTTTGACATTAAGTACTAAACATGATTTTGGATAAAAGATATGAAAACTTGAAAACCAAAATCCAAACATGTATTTTCTAAAGTAGAAAATCTTTTGTAAAAACAAACTAAATCAAGAGTGTGTGTGTGTATATGTACTTGAGCAATCCACCAACTACTATATCCTTTACATTTTAACTAAAACAAAATCTTCTAAAAACAAACCTAGACTCAAGTCTTCATCTTCTTGAAGTCTTCACTTGAAGCCTTCTAGACTTGGTCCAAACACCGTGCTAGCTCCAAAACTTGACTTCAAATCCTTTGTTGAAGTTATGCACCTACTAAGATCTTGATCATAAATCTGTCACTAATTAAACACAAGATCATTAGTAAACATAACTACATGAGTTGATCATTATCAAAACTAGAGTGATAGGCCTTTGGGCCAACAACTTTGCCCTCATTATTTAGAGCCGTGAATATAATTCTTATCAATATCTCATATACGGGGTCAATCATCAGATGTATACTGCAAAAACTGGTGAAATATTGCAAAATGATAGGAAAAGTACAAGACAATGAGGGAGAAGGGGAGGAAAAAAGAAGAAAAAAAAGATTTAGAAGCACAAAATGGTAAGAGATGACATGGAATCACTTGTACTAAATTTAGTTAGCAATTATTCTTCTTTTTTGTAGAGGCATCAACCCATCTAAAGATGAAAGAGTGGTGCAATTTCTGGTGATGGGACATAGAGAGGGGTACATTGTGTTGAAGAATCGATTAAAAAAAACACGAACAAATTCTTGCGTAGAAATGTATTTTTGGGGTATAATGTATGCTTCGAAAATGTACATAATGAGAGAATATATACATTCATACATAAGAAAACTTTCCTCTCTAATGTGCATAATGAGAGAGCTAAAATTGGTTGGAGTGAAATTGTGCAAAAAAAAATGGTTGGAACACAAAAAAATGCCCAAAGGAGGGAAAAGTGTGTTCTATGAAGAAAGTAGGTGATTGTCCTATCAAAGTCTGAAAAAAAAAAATCCTCAGGTTGGAACTCTTTTCTTGTAAAACTTTCCTCTTAAGACTCGAGGAAGCAGACTTTGTTTGGTTAAGAGGATAGTTACAACTGAAGTTGTGGAGCTTTTTGGGAGCGAAATTGCGGATGGAGCGCTGGAGTTTTTAGAATCATTTTGAAGCGGAGTTGCTGATGAGGCGGTGCACTACATCAGTGTGACAGAGTTCTCTATTTTCTTTCTTTTTTTTCTATTCTCCTTTTCTCTTTCTTTAGCTTTTCTTTTGTTTTTTTGAGTACTACTTATGCGTAAGAGGCATGCTTGTACCCTATTTTCTTTTGAATTTGTTTCATTAAAACTCTTTTTAATGTAACGCCGCGGGGTTTTCCTCCTCAGTTTTTTCTCAATATAAAATGATGCAAGAGGACCAAGCTCACTAAAACAAAACAATGTATACAATTTTTTGGGTCACAAAGTTGTGCAAGTTCTCTAATAGAAAAGTTAGGCGTCAAGTATGATAGAAGAGATCTAGTGGATCACAAAATCACTGAATATATGCAACAAAGAGAGGCATATCATATGAACAACACACTATTCATCCCTCAAAAAGGAACATCTCCATTCTTTAGCAAGCATATGTATGGGCAACTCCACACATTAGGTTGCCATCAACTTCCTCATGCTACTACCAACTAACAAAAGTTCATAATTATCTTAATTCTAATGGAGATCTAAAGCAATTATCTAGTTTTTGCTTTATAGAAAGAGGGAGATCATGGTACGGCAAATATGAGACATTATAGGGAATGGCTTGCACATGATTAAGGGAGCTATAGACTATATTCATATAAAATCACATGTTGGTTTGTTTTGTTTATATTATTATGTGTTTGGTCTCTGTCCTCAAGAAAAATTCACAACTTGCAGCTTTTTATTGAAAACAATGCTCACTTGAATAGGTGAATATTGTTTTTAATAGGTTTCTCTCTACCAGCTGCAAAAAAAAAAAAATCGACAGAGAGGTAAAAAATTTTTTGACCCTCATCATTATGATTTTTTAAATTTTTTTTTGGATGAACCACACACTCAGCTTGAAAATCACTGAACTGACTTAAGCGTCAGATTTCTCGCGATCAATTCTTTTAATCCAAACAGGCCCTCGAGGAAACCGTCTCAAAACCATGGGCCATGAGAGCGGTGTTCTCTTTCTCTTGGTGGGTCAGTTCACAGTGAACATCATCATACTTAATTATTAATAAAAGGGAAAAGGGGAAAAAAAAAGAGAAAGAGTTCATGTTAACTTACCACAATGATGAGTTTCCCCCTCATTTTCCTAAACTTTTTTATATATGAGTATATACATTAATTAAGACTATGATGCATTATTGTTTTTGTTGACAAAATCAGTGAAGAATATATGCTAAAAGATCATACATGCACGTATAGGATGCTTTGATGTGTTGCATTCTTGAGATGTACACATATATACGAGTTCTTTTTATTAAACAAAATGTCTCTACCCCATAATTCAAATACTTTGAAGGTCTTGTTGCTAATTATGGGTTATTTATGCTAATGAAAATTAACAAATTGGTTTACTGATCAATTAAAATCATATATTTATGTATAAATAGTTGTGATTCGTTTTGAGAATAAGTATGTTATACAGAGAAACTAAAATGTTAATCTCACCAGAACTTTTATTGCTCTCTCTTTATAATAATAGATAGTTATAATTAATCAGTAGAGTCCACCAATCCTCCTTATTTGCTACTTATATTTATTTGTTTAGATTCTAAACACAGAAAATGCCCGTACTAAGCATGTTACTAAAGTGAGAGCATTGGGATTCAATTAGGTCTTATGTGTTTTTAAATCATGCAATCAAGTTGTCAAATGGGTAATTAGTTAAGCCCCACTCCAAAACATTAACAATTGACATGTGTGCAAAGTTTCAATCTGAATGGAACTTCTTGGCACTTTATGTTGGGTGGCCGTCTGTTTGTACGTTTCATTGTTCTCTCTTTAATGGAACGGGGTGAGACTACTCGTCTTTGACTCAAAAGAAAAGAAGTTTCATCACTGAAACTGAGGCATCGCGCCCGCACCAGTTAAGCCCTCGACAATAAGAGTATAAACAAATAAAAAACCTCATGCCTCCTTTAATTTCTCTTCATCATGCACTGCCAGATGATCTGCTTCCACAGACAGGCAAGCAGGCAGGCAAGCAAGCAAGCAGGCAAGTTGCATTTGAAAAATCAAATGCCACCCGTGGTATTCAAAACACCAAAAAACATGCAGCAAACCAAACTAAGCTGGTTTTGTTTTTTTTTTTTTTAAAAAAAAAACTCTTAATTAGCGAGGCTTAACCTCATGTAGAGATAGAAGTTATGTAGAATCTCAATTAAGACAGCGCACGGTGTACATCTCACTTTGTAGTTTGTTCACCAAATCAGAAACAGAGAGCGACAAAAACGATTCGACGATCCGAGCTAATTTAAGAAAGTGCTCACGTGTCAGCGGAAGCTTCATTGGCCGCACGGAAGGGAAGAGGGTTGAAAACGACAGAAGACTGAAAGAGGAGGGGCCGGGACAGGGAGAGTTAATATGAACCTGCGGTGCAGCAGAACTGCAGAAAGGGCATGTGAGGTGAAGCTACTATTTTTCTTAATCTTGTGATCATGTAAATGTCGCTTGTAATAATTTGTAACACAAAACAGTTAATTTTGTGATCATGTAAATTTCACTTGTAGTCTAATTACAGTCTAAAAAAATTCATAATTAATATTTATTTTAATATTATTTTATGGTCAACTTTATAGTCAATTTTCCACTTTCATTGTCCACATTACTAACCAAACACCGAAAGTACAACATACTTTTTCCGTTACATTTTGACATTATAATCAAATATCGAAAATTTATTTACACAAATCCCAATTTCCTGTATTTTCCTCACATTTTCCTCTCTATTTTTCACTTACACATTTTCTTCCCACTTGTAGCAAACCAAACAGGTCCAAGTGGTCATCGGCTCATCAACAAAAGATCGTTCGAGCTTGTCTATTAATTATTAAATATAAATGAGTATGAATAAAATTATAAGCTTCATTGGACAATTGAAAGAACATAAAAATATAGCCATGCACGGTTGGCTGTGGGTCTTCCCACTTTCTCACACGAACACCATGAGAAAACTATATAAGAGCGATCATGTGAATGATCCGAACCATTCATATTGATTTACATACTTTATTTAAGCTACCAATAAAAAATCACGCGATTCTGAACTTTTTTACCCATGCAACAAGTGATTACAAAACATACGTTATATTCACCGTAGAATAAATTGTTGGCCCAAAAGGTTACACTCTCCATTTATTTAAGTTTTGATGATAACAAAACACATAGAAGCTATTTGATACTAATAAGTTGTTTAGAATGAGTTTCAGGTTAGTACCATTCATGATCGCCTTCCTTAGCTATTACAAGGATCGCAAGGTGTATGATGCTAATAAGGCAAATGGCGCAAGAGGAAGTTTTCATGGAAGAGAAGGCTCTAGCTTGGTATAGCGTGACTCAGAGACTTCATTTCTTTGTTTTTATATTTTTAGTTTGTTAAAGAATAGTGAATAGGTTTGAAGCTCAAGATTCCCCACACACAAGATTTTGTGCACATGATATTTCTAAAAGAAATTTCTCCTATATACAAAATAGTTTTTTTTTTAAACATATTTATTACTTACAAACTCTATTTTGTATAGTATACCAAGTCTTGATCAAAACTATTTTGAAAATTTTCAAGATCTACAAAAGTATTTTCAGAAAATCTGATTTTGGCCTGTTACGGTCGACCGGGCGGTCGACCGGCTCTGTTTCAGGTCAGAACGGTCGACCGACCGGTCGACCGGGCTTCTGACCGTTTGGGTGCGTGCATGTGTGCACGTCTCCCGGTCGACCGGGCGGTCGACCGGACCCCATTTCGGTCGATCGACCTTCGGCTGACTGAAAGTCCCCTAGTCTCTGTTTGTTTCGGTCGACCGGGCGGTCGACCGTGGGCTGGCAACGGCTAAATTTATTGAAAACCCGGTCGACCGGCCGGTCGACCGTGGCTTGATTCAGCCTTAACGGCTAGTTGTTTTAACACGTTTTTAAACGTGTGTTTTTCTCTCTAAACGAATTTAGGGGATGGTTTTTGGTCAAAAATTTCCTAATTATTTATTATAATAGTTTACTCTTTAATCCCTACCTTAAACCTATAAATAGGGATGATTAGGGTTGAGGTGATTACAACAATTATTTACAAAAAGAATTCAAGTTTAAGGCTTTCAAAAAAAGTTTTTGTTCTCTGTTTTTGTGCTCAAAATGCTCTCTCTTTACTGAAGTTTTTGGTTCAAAACTCTCTTAAATTTCATTTTCTTTTTCACTTACAAAACTTGAGCTTCAATCCTACTCATTGTTCTATAGGATTTTTGTAAGGGAAAAAGGTTTTTCAAAAGAGGGTTTGTGATCTTTTAATCACCAAGAGATTCTTGTATTTGTGGCTCCACTACCTCTAGACTAGAGGAGTGTGATTGAGGAGTTGGGTACTCCGGTGTGGTTGTAACTCTTTGTGAAAGTTATAGTGGTTGGAAAATCCTTCTGGGTGAAGGCGGGGACGTAGAGCTGGGTGCTCGAACCTCGGAACAAATCTCAGTGTTTGCGATTGGTTTACTTACTTCATTTACTTGCTTATATTCATTGCTATATTTACTTTCTTCATAATCATTGCTATATTGTCGATCAATACTCACACAATAAGATTGCATTGCGCACCTCAAACTGTTATCTAGAGGAATCACGAGGAATGAGTTCAGAGCCCTTCACAGGGTATTCGGCTTCTAGTCTTGTTTCGGGTGATCGTTGCATCATAACTTTTAAATTTGTGCATTGATTAGCATTATCACCTATTCACCCCCCTCTAGGTGATTTCAATTGGTATCAGAGCTAGGACTCTAGTTTTTTACTTTACATCCTTAGAGAGATCCTAAGATTTACTAATCACTATTTGCATATTTTCATTCATACACTAGTAAAGATGACCGATAACATTAAGACCCCTCCCAAATTTGATGGACTCAACTTTCTCATATGGAAAGTTAGGATGACTATTTTTCTACAATCTCTAGGAAGTCTAGTTGCTAAGTCCTTGACCAAGCCTTATAGTAGACCCGAAAGTGAGGAGGACACTTGGTCCGAATTTACTTTCAAAGAATATGAGGCTAATTCTAAGGCTCAAAATGCCCTTATCACAGCTTTGAATGAAGATGATCTAACGCGGGTTATCCATTGCAAATCCGCCTATGAGATTTGGCCACACTTATTGGTCACTCATGAGGGGACATCACAAGTCAAGAGAGCCAAAATAGATCTCTTGTGTTTCCAATATGAAAGTTTTAAAATGCTAGAAGATGAATCTATTGATCATATGATTACCAAGTTTACTAAGATTACTAATGCTCTTTCTTCTCTAGGTGATGAAATAAGCAACGACCGAAAGGTGCGCAAGGTGATTCGTGCTCTTCCTTCGTCATGGGAAATCAAAGCTACCACTTTGAAGGAGTTGAATGACAAGGATGAGATGGAGCTCATAAGTCTTATTGGAAACCTTAAGACTCATGAGATGGAGAAGAAGGCTAGAGAAGAAGCGGTACCTCAAAAGAAAAAGTCAATAGCTTTCAAGTCTTCCTCTTCCAACTACGATGATGAAGAAGATGAAGAAGATGATGAAAAGCTATCTCTCTTTGTAAGAAATGTAAAGAGAATATACCGCAAGAATAAGCTCAACTTTAGAAGACAATGGGAAGGGAAGGAGGAGAAAAGGATCATATGCTACAACTATCGGAAACCCGGACACATCATGGCTGATTGCCCCGACTTCAAGAAAAAGATGATCTCCTCCTTGAAGCAAAAGAGGCCGGTTGAAAAGAAGGTATACAAAGCCACTTGGGATTCGGAAAGTGAATCCGAAGATGAGGTCGACACGGCAAATATGTGTTTCATGGCAAACACACCCAAGATAACTTCTCAACCACTTGATGATGAAAATTAAATAAGTAGAAAAATGTTAGAACATGCTTTTGTTGAACTTTCTAAAAGTTTTGATGATAAAAAGGTAGAATGTTCAAAATGAAAAAGGAAATTGAGATGCTTAAAAATCAACTTGCAATTTCTTCAAAAGAAAAGGATGAACTTTCTTCTAATCTTATTTCAACAAAAAGAGAGTTTGATGCTTATAAAGTTGCTTGTAAAGCTAAATTTTCAAAAATTGATGAAAATGAATTATCCTTGTTAAAAACTAAAATCAATGATTTTGGAAATGTTTTACAAGAATGTTCTTTTAATACTAATAAATTAGAGGAAATGTTTTCAAAGAAGCATTTGCACACTCCACATGCTAAGAATGATAAAACTACTCATGCTAAAAATTCTCATGCTCATCATGCCAACACTTCACATGACACTCATGTTAAAACTACTCATGCTCACAATTCACATGTTCGTAAGCCACATGCTCATTATGCATTTAAATATGGAAGAATTTATAGATGCACTTATTGTGACCGGAATGGCCATTTAGCTAAATTTTACTATGATCATATAAATAGGACAGATAATTTTGTGTGGGTTCGAGACACTAACTCTTTAAGACCCAAGAAAAATATGAGTACCAAAATCAAGTCTTAAATTATTTGATGTAGGTACACACCAAGGCTCCAAGACGTAAGGAGCGGTGGTACCTTGATAGTGGTTATTCAAAACATATGACATGGGATATCAACAACTTCACAACCCTATCAAGGTACGTTGAAGGTGGCACCGTCACCTTCGGAGATGACTCTAAGGGCATCATCATCGGTATAGGTAACATTAAGATTGGTGCATCTCCTTTAATAGAAAATGTTGTTCTTGTTGATGGACTTAACATAACTTACTTAGTATAAGTCAATTATGTGATCGTGGTCTCAAAGTTGTGTTTGATGAAGCTTCTTGCAAAATTTTTGATTGTAAAACTAATGATTGTATTCTCACCGGATTTCTTGAAAATAATGTCTATATTATTGACATGCTTAATTTGGATTGTTCTACTAAATGCTTGAATGCTTTTGATGAGATTTCATGGCTTTGGCATAGAAGATTAGGATATACATCTTTTGATCACCTTGCTAGAATTAATTCTAAGGAATTGATGAAGGGTATTCCTTATTTGAAGTTTGAAAAAGACCGCATTTATGGTGCGTGCCAACTTGGGAAACAATCCAAGTCTTCTTCAAACCAATCAAGGATATCATGTTAACTAGGCTATTAGAATTGATTCACATGGATCTTTTTGGACCAACCAAAACTAAAAGCTTAAATGGAAGTAGATATGTTTTTATTTTAGTTGATGATTTTTCTCGTTTCACTTGGGTTTTCTTTTTGGAACACAAAGATCAAACTTTTTCGCATTTTAAGATTTTTTCGAAAAAGAGTTGAAAAAGAAAAAGGATTTTCGATTTCAAAAATAAGAAGTGAGAGAGGTGGTGAGTTTGTTAACCAACTCTTCATGACTTATTGTGATGAAAAGGGAATTAAGCATGAAATGTCATGTCCTAGAACTCCACAACAAAATGGAGTAGTTGAAAGGAAGAATAGAACTCTTCAAGAAATGGCTAGGACTATGATAAGTGAATATGAGCTCCCTTAATATTTATGGGCCGAGGCCTTAAACATCGCATGCTACAGATCAAACCGTATTTATTTGTGTAAAAACACTTTCAAAACTTCTTTTGAAATTTATCATTTAAGAAAACCAAATGTTTCATACTTTAAAGTTTTTGGATGCAAGTGTTTTTTTTGAATACTAAAGATAAGTTGGGTAAATTTGATGCTAAGCCTTATAAAGCAATATTTGTTGGATATTCTAGTACTAGCAAAGCTTATAGAGTATTCTCATACTATTGAAGAATCTATGCATGTTAATTTGAAGAATCTAATGATATTGTTGAGAATGTTATAGAGATTGACTCATTAGGTGAGGACATGGAGAAAATATCCTTGAAGGACTCACCCATTCAAGAAGAAAAGTAAGAACCCATTGGTGAAGTTCAAAAGGATGAAGTGGAAAACTCTCAACCACTTCCTAAAGATTGGAGATACGCTACAAATCATCCCAAAGATCTCATCATAGGTGATGTATCAAAAGGGGTAACAACTCGCTCCAAACTCCATGAATTGTGTGGTAATTTTGCATCCATATCTCGTTTTGAACCCAAAAACATCCTCGAAGCCGAGGGTGAATCATATTAGTTGCTAGCTATGCAAGAAGAGCTCAATCAATTTGAGCGCAACCAAGTTTGGCCCCTTGTTCCTAGACCCCACGATAGACCAATAATTGGTACTAAGTGGATATTTAGGAACAAGTTGGATGAGTCAGGAAATGTTATTAGGAATAAGGCTAGGTTAGTGGCCCAAGGTTACACTCAAATTGAAGGAATCGACTTTGAGGAGACCTTTGCACCTGTAGCACGGCTTGAAGCCATACGGATCACACTAGCATATGCATCTTTTAAAAAATTTAACCTTTTTCAAATGGATGTAAAAAGTGCATTTTAAATGGTTTCATTGATGAGGAAGTTTATGTGGAACAACCTCCCGATTTTGTAGATCATGTTCATCCAAATTTTGTTTTCAAGTTAGATAAAGCATTATATGGTTTAAAACAAGCTCCTAGAGCTTGGTATGAAAGGCTTTCTAGTTTTCTTCTTTCAAATGATTTTGTTAAAGGCAAAGTAGACACCACATTATTTACTAAGCATGTGAATAGTGACATTCTTATAGCTCAAATATATGTTGATGATATAATTTTTGGTTCTACTAATGAGTTTCTTTGCAAGGAGTTTGAACAGTGTATGCAACATGAATTTGAGATGTCATTAATGGGTGAAGTGAACTATTTTCTTTGACTCCACATCAAGCAAATGCGCGATGGGATATTTATATGTCAAGCCAAGTACTCCAAGGAACTCATCAAGAAATTTGGACTTGAAGATTTAAAAATTTGCAACACTCCCATGGCTACTACCACCAAGCTTGATAAGGGTGACCAAGGTAAGTGTGTTGATATAAAGTTATATAGAAGCATGATTGGTAGTTTGTTGTATTTAACGGCTAGTAGGCCGGATATCATGTTTAGTATGTGTCTTTGTGCTAGATTCCAATCGTGTCCTAAAGAATCTCATTTGATTGCGGTAAAACGCATTATTCGTTATATTAAGGGCACTATTGGAATGGGTCTTTGGTATCCGAAAACCGGAGATTTTTTAATGACGAGTTTTTCGGATGCCGACTATGCGGGTTGTAGAGTGGATAGGAAGAGTACTAGTGGAACATGTCAATTTCTTGGTAATTGTCTTGTTTCATGGTCTTCCAAGAAATAAAATTCGGTAGCCCTCTCAACCGCCGAGGCGGAGTATATTGCGGTGGGGGCTTGTTGTGCACAAGTCCTTTGGATGAAACATACTCTCCTTGATTATGATTTACATTTTGACCATATAAAAATATTTTGTGATAATACTAATACTATTCATATGACTAAGAATGCAAATCAACATAGTAAGACTAAGCACATTGAGATTAGATATCACTTTCTTAGAGATCATTTTGAGAAAGGTGATATTGAGATTGATTATGTTTCTTCCGATTTGCAACTTGCCGATATTTTCACTAAACTACTTAATTATAATCGATTTTCTTTTATATGTGGTGAACTTAATGTTTGTGTTGTTGAATAAGAAAGTTTTCTTGCTAAATATATCCCTTTTTGATGTATGACAAAAAGGGGGAGAAATATGTGTTTTTATGGTTTTATGGTTGGTTTTATGGTTGTTTTGTTCGCAATTTCAAAATTCAAATTGTTTTATACTTGTTTAATATAGCATCATTTGAGGGGGAGTTTTCACCTCCCTTTTATATCTTGTGTTATAACCTATATGTTTTGTCATCATAAAAAAGGGGGAGATTGTTGGCCCAAAAGGTTACACTCTCCATTTGTTTAAATTTTGATGATAACAAAACACATAGAAGCTATTTGGTACTAATAAGTTGTTTAGAATGAGTTTCAGGTTAGTACAGTTCATGATAGCCTTTCTTAGCTATTACAAGGATTGCAAGGTGTATGATGCTAATAAGGCAAATAGCGTAAGAGGAAGTTTTCATGGAAGAGAAGGCTCTAGCTTGGTATAGCGTGGCTCAGAGACTTCATTTCTTTGTTTTTATATTTTTAGTTTGTTAAAAAAATAGTGAATAGGTTTGAAGCTCAAAATTCCCCACACACAAGATTTTGTGCACATGATATTTCTAAAAGAAATTTCTCCTATATACAAAATAGTTTTTTTTTTAAACATATTTTATTACTTACAAACTCTATTTTGTATAGTATTCCAAGTCTTGATCAAAACTATTTTGAAAAGTTTCAAGATCTTCAAAAGTATTTTCAGAAAATCTGATTTTGGCCTGTTACGGTCGACTGAGCGGTCGACCGGCTCTGTTTCAGGTCAGAACGGTCGACCGACCGGTCGACCGGGCTTCTGACTGTTTGGGTACGTGCATGTGTGCACGTCTCCCGGTCGACCGGGCGGTCGACCGGACCCCATTTTGGTCGACCAACCTTCGGCCGACTGAAAGTCCCCTAATCTCTGTTTGTTTCCGTCGACCGAGCGGTCGACCGTGGGCTGGCAGCGGCTAAATTTTTTGAAAACCCGGTCGACCGGCCGGTCGACCATGGCTTGATTTCAGCCTTAACGGCTAGTTGTTTTAACATGTTTTTAAAACGTGTGTTTTCTCTCTAAACTAATTTAGGGGATAGTTTTTGGTCAAAATTTTCCTAATTATTTATTATAATAGTTTACTCTTTAATCCCTACCTTAAACCTATAAATAGGGATGATTAGGGTTGAGGTGATTACAACAATTATTTGCAAAAAGAATTCAAATTTAAGGCTTTCAAAAGAAGTTTTTGTGCTCAAAATTCTCTCTCTTTACTGAAGTTTTTGGTTCAAAACTCTCTTAAATTTCATTTTCTTTTTCACTTACAAAACTTGAGCTTCAATCCTACTCATTGTTCTATAGGGTTTTGTAAGGGAAAAAGTTTTTCAAAAGAGGGTTTGTGGTCTTTTGATCACCAAGAGATTCTTTTATTTGTGGCTCCACTACCTCTAGACTAGAGGAGTGTGATTGAGGAGTTGGGTACTCCGGTGTGGTTTTAACTCTTTGTGAAAGTTATAGTGGTTGAAAAATCCTTCTGGGTGAAGACGGGGACATAGAGCTGGGTGCTCGAACCTCGGAACAAATCTCAGTGTTTGCGATTGGTTTACTTGCTTCATTTACTTGCTTTATATTCATTGCTATATATACTTGCTTCATAATCATTGTTATATTGTCGATCAATACCACACAACAAGATTGCATTGCGCACCTCAAACTCTTATCTAGAGGAATCACGAGGAAGGAGTTCAGAGCCCTTCACAGGTATTCGGCTTCTAATCTTATTTCGGGTGATCGTTGCATCATAACTTTTAAATTTGTACATTGATTAGCATTATCACCTAATCACCCCCCCTCTAGGTGATTTTATAAAGATGTCATTTGATGCATAGGTAAAAAAGCTCGGAATCGCGTGATTTTTTATTGGTAACCTAATTAGAGTATATAGATTAAGATGAACGGTTCGGATCATCCACAGAATAGCTCCTATATGGTTTTCTCACAAAGCTTATTTTGAGAAAGTTTCTCATTTGAAAATTTTCATATATATATATATATATATATATATATATATATATATATATATATATATATATATATATATATATATATATATATATATAGGGAGCTGATCCTCTAAGAACGGTTCTCACGGATTTCTGTGAGAACTTTCACGTGGGTCGTCAGATCTGATAAATCAAATCAAATAAAACTAGATCTCTATTAGATCCAACGGCCCACGTGAAAGTTCTCACATGAATTTGTGAGAACCGTCCTTAGGGGATCAACTCACTATATATATATATATATATATATATATATATATATATATATATATATATATATATATATATATAATATATATATATATATAGGGTTGCTGTACCTCAGCCGCCAGCTGAGAGAGTTTCTCAGCCGGCATGACGTGGCTTCATATTAGCCACAGAGAAGTCAAAAATTTAGGCGATAAAAGGAGACCCTCAATCACTTTTTGTTGCCCAATGACTGAAGTACCCTCAGTTTTACTTTTAACCTACTACAACTGTTCCTCCACTAAAAAAATTACAAATCAGAAAATTTTGAGCTTTTTCAAACAAAAAAAATTACAGATCTTGATAACTAAATTTTAGAAAAATAATTTATTTTAAAAGAATGCAACCATAGTCGCACTTATGTTCAAGTTTTTTTTGAAAAGATGTTTTAATCACAATAAAAATCTTTTACCGCGACTTGAAACCGTTTTTTTTTGTTTTCTGAAACTGCAATCAAAGTCACAGTTTCTAAAAAGAAAATTTTAGATTTAATTTTTTAATACTATTTTCACTTTTTAGATTTATTTTGTTTTACATTGCGACCTTTGGTCGCAGTGTTGTAGCATTTTTTTATTTTTTTCGATTAGGGTCGCAGTATTTTTTCGACCTTCCTAAGCTAAATAGGATACTGCGACTGTGGTCGCAGTCTTATGAAATAAGAGTCGCAGTCAATGAAAGCAGTGACAAAAATCTCGTAAGTTAATTAATTAAGATGATTAGAAGATTGCGACTTCGATCGCAGTCTTATGTAACAGCAGTCTCTTTGAGAATGTTTTGTTTGATAACAATGTGACCTTGGTCATAGTATTTTTTTATTAAGTAATCTAAATAGGATACTGCGACCATGATCGCATTCTTATGAAACAAGAGTCTTATGAAATAAGAGTCGCAGTCAATGAAGCAGTGACAATAATCTCGTAAGTTAATTAATTAAGATGATTAGAAGATTGCGACTTCGGTCGCAGTCTTATGTAACAGCAGTTTCTTTGAAAATGTTTTGTTTGATAACAATGCGACCTTGGTCATACTATTTTTTTTATTAAGTAATCTAAATAGGATACTGCGACCATGGTCGCATTCTTATGAAACAAGAGACATAGTCAATTGAAGCAGTGAATAATGTCTCAAAAGTTAAGTAATTAAAATGATTAGAAGACTGTGACTGAAGACTGCGACATTGGTCGCAGTCATATGTAATAACATTCTATTTTAACTTATTTTTCATTTTTGCGACCAAGGTCGCAGTCTTTTTATTAATAAATTTTTCGCCCTTCCTAAGCTAAATAGGATACTGCGACCGTGGTCGCAGTCTTATGAAATAAGAGTCGCAGTCAATGAAAGCAGTGACAATAATCTCGTAAGTTAATTAATTAAGATGATTAGAAGATTGCGACTTCAATCGCAGTCTTATGTAATAGCAGTCTCTTTGAGAATGTTTTGTTTGATAACAATGCGACCTTGGTCATAGTATTTTTTTATTAAGTAATCTAAATAAGATACTGCGACCATGATCTCATTCTTATGAAACAAGAGTCTTATGAAATAAGAGTCGCAGTCAATGAAAGCAGTGACAATAATCTCGTAAGTTAATTAATTAAGATGATTAGAAGATTGCGACTGCGGTCGCACTTTTATGTAACAGCAGTTTACTTGAGAATGTTTTGTTTGATAATAATGCGACCTTGGTCATACTACTTTTTTATTAAGTAATCTAAATAGGATACTGCGACCATGGTCGCATTCTTATGAAACAAGAGACATAGTTAATTGACGTAGTGAATAATGTCTCGAAAGTTAAGTAATTAAAATGATTAGAAGACTGCGACTGAAGACTGTGACATTGGTCGCAATCTTATGTAATAGCATTCTTTTTTAACTTATTTTTCATTTTTGCGACCAAGGTCGCATTCTTTTTATTAATAAATTTTAATTAGACTGCGACTTTGATCGATCTCTTGTAAAACAAATGATTTGAAGATGAAATTTCATACGTCCTTACTTGAATTAACGTTTTATATGTAAAATTACGAAGGTCACAGTTGCTTGAATTAGCATTTTAGATCAATGCGACCTGTACAATAAATAAAAAGGAGAAACCTGATCCGGAAATCGCTATTTTCAGAAAAAACTTTATGGCGGCCGGAAAAAGAAAACCTAAATCTGACAACGAGCGGAAAAAAAATAGGAGGAAAAATAATAATAAACAATAACATAAATCTGACAACGAGCGGCAAAATAATAGGGGAAAAAATAATAATAAACAATAACAGGACAAGCACCTTTTACCGAGGGGCATTTAATAATTTAACTTATTCCAATAAGCGGGCCGCAACTTAGTGTTGTGGCAAATATTGTGCCACGTCACCGCAGGCTGAGAGAGTCTCTCAGTCGTCGGCTGATATACATTTTTCTCATATATATATATATATATATATATATATATATATATATATATATATATATATATATATATATATATATATATATATATATATATATATATATATATATATATATAGAGAGAGAAAAATGTATATCAGCCCGCGGGCTGAGAGTACTCTCTCAGCCTGCGGTGACGTGGCTCGAGTTGTCACCTCACTGACTTGCGGCCCGCTTTTAGGTAGAAGTTAAATTACCAAATACCCCTTATGATAACTTTTCCTTATTGTTTATTATTATTTTTTCCCCCTTTTATTTTGCCGCTCTTTATAGGATATAAATTAATTTTCGCCTTATTTCTTTACCTCTTTTTTTGAAAGATGTAGTTTCTCCTTTTCAGCCTGGGATAAATTTTTTTTGAAAATATAAAATCTTTTCAGATCAATGTTTTCAGCCTGCAATAAATTCTACTTTATAGTTTAATTTTTTTTGTATATAATGTAGTCAGAGTCTTGGTCGCATTGTACATTTAAACTGCGACCTTAGTCAAAGTCTTTGGTCGCAGTGTACATGGTGAAATGCGACCAAGGTCGCAGTGTTTTTATTGATAAAGATAGCCAGCAACTGCAATCTAGGGTTGCATTACATGGACTGCGACTTTGGTCGCAGTACGTTAAGTAATTATTTTTTTTGAATATAATGTAGTCAGAGTCTTTACTCGCATTGTACATTTAAACTGCGACCTTAGCCAAAGTCTTTTTGTCGCAGTGTACATGGTTAAATGCGACCAAGGTCGCAGTGTTGTTATTGATAAAGATGGCCAGCAACTGCAATCTAGGGTTGCATTACGTGGACTGCGACTTTGGTCTACGCGTCATTCGTTGTTTCCCGAAGCGGTTTGTTTACGTGTCGGTTCTTCATTGGGTTTAGGCGTTAATGTCTTTTATTTTCAAACCAGCGCTGGCGGTTGGAGACCATTAATGCCGACGATTCTGATTAATGAACCATTAATTATGGTTATTATGGGCTGCCTATAAATAGGGCTCACGCTCTCCTTTACAGCCCATAATTAGACTGTTTTCTTTCGAGAGCAATTGCTCTGAGAATTTCCGTCTTCTTCAGAGTCTCTAACAGGGGCCTGCCTCCATGGATGAAGATGACCCTATTGACGAACTTGATCGATGTTCGTCCACAAGGGAAGAAGTCATAGACCTCATCGTCCACAAGGGAAGAAGTCATGGTCCTCGTCGTTCACAAGGGAAGAAGTCATGATCCCTGACGAGGACTTAATCCTCACCGAGATCTGTTCTCACTTGACGCACCAGTCAAGCTTGCTGGTGACGGATGGTCAGAGTGGGTATGGCGGCGGGGGATGTGGTGGATATAGTGGTGGGTAGCATTCCCTGTGAGGTCTCAAAACCTCCTCTCTTACCCCAGAAGTGACATCGAGGAAACTCCATGCTCACTGGATAACCTTCTGGTGAAGAGATGTTCATAAACGAAAGTTTCTGCTGCCACCAGACCTGCAGGAGAAGATTGCTCTTAGTAGTCAACAAGGGCTCTTCTTGGCTCTTCTGATGTTTTGTCTTATTGGATACTTTGATGTTTAGTGTTCTTTGTAACACTCAATCTTATTGATTCTGCTGCCACCAGACCTCAAGAAGAAGATTTCTCTTAGTCAACAAGGGATTTTTTTGATGTTTTAGTCTTCTTTTGTACTGCTGTATTTGTAACACTCAATCTTATTGTATAAGAGATCGTTTTGTATCATTTGCACATGCCTGGAGATAAATGCCTGGACATAAATAAAAAGCATATTTGTTTTTTTTATTAAACTACGAACTTTTTCGCAACCATGCATTGCAAACAAAACAACTATGATCATAGATGACACTGCGACCAAGGTCGCATAAGATACATTGCAAACAGTAACTACTGTGACCAGGGTCGACACTGCGACCAAAGACTGCGACTAAGCAACTGTTGCGGTGACGTGTCACATCGTCGCAGTGTTGTTGTTGATTAAGACTAAAAACCAGCAATAGCGACCAAGATTGGAGATTATTTTTTTAAGACTGCGGCCATCAACTGCGACCAAAGTCGCAGTGTTGTTGTTGATTATTTATAAAGACCACAACTGCGATCAAGGTCGCAGTGATGTTGTTGATTAAGAGTAAAGACCAGCAACTGCGACCAAGGTCGCTGTGTATTTTATTAAGACTAAACAGCAACAACTGCGATCAAGATCGCAGTTTATTTTATTAAGACTACGGTCAGAAACTGCGACCAAGGTAGCAGTGTTGTTGTTGATTAGACTAAAGTACAGAAACTGCGACCAAGGTCGCAGTGTATTTATTAAGTCTGCGTCCAGCAACTGCAACCAATGTCGCAACCTTTCATTTTAAAAATTTATAAGGTGAAGTAATATAATTATTAACTGCGACCAATGAAAAGTTGTCTGTTGTCTGATGCGACTTGGACTCACTCCGTGAGACGCGACCTGTCATAAAGATTTTATGAGATCTTTTTAACGTCAAGTCTACGTTGATGAACCCGCACCATTCGCTGTTTCCCGAAGCTGTTATTATGGGCTGCCCATAAATAGGGCTCACCCTCTCCCTTTAACAGCCATAATTAGACTGTGTTCATTTGAGAGCAATTGCTCTGAGAATTTCAGCCTTCTTCAGAGTCTCTAACAGGGGCCTGCCTCCATGGATGAAGATGACCCTATGCACGAAGAAGACCCAGAGCTTGATTGTCCTTTTTCAAGTTCGCTGGGCCTTTGGGAGAATATTTTGGCCGGTGAACTTGATCGATATTCGTCCACAAGGGAAGAAGTCATGGTCCTCGACGTCCACAGTTTTTTAATACACGGGGACGTCAATAACACCACTGCTCTTATTCAACAAGGGCTCTTTTGATGTTTAGTCTTCTTGGTTTTTTTGATGTTTAGTCTTCTTTGTACTGCTATATTGTAACACTCAATCTTATTGTATAAGAGAGCGTTTTGTATCATTTTCACATGCCTGGAGATAAATGCGTGGACATAAATAAAAAGACCTCAATAACAACACTGCTCTTAGTCAACAATGGTTCTTTTTGATGTTTAGTTTTCTTTCTACTGCTATATTGTAACACTCAATCTTATTGTATAAGAGATCGTTTTTGTATCATTTTTCACATGCCTGGAGATAAATTCGTGAAAATAAATAAAAAGCATATTTGTTTTTTAATAAACTACGACCTTTGGTCGCAGTCATGCATTGCAAACAAAACAACTTGGACCAGAGACCACACTGCGACCAAGGTCACATAAGACTACAGTGCAAACAGAAACAACTGCGACCAGGGTCGACATTGCGACCAAAAAAACCGTGACCAGGTTGCAGATTTTTTTTTTTAAGACTGCAGCCATCAACTGCGACCAAAGTCGCAGTGTTGTTGTTGATTATTTATAAATACCAACAACTGCGACCAAGGTCGCAGTTATGTTGTTGATTAATACTACGGTCATTTTTGTGTTTTGGTTCATCAATGAACTCCCAGAAAGGGTCGTCTGTATCAATCTCAGATTCTGACCCGTAGCGAGACATTGTTTCAGAACTAAACATAAAATCATCATTTGATGATTGGTTTCTTTCCGTTGAAGACGGTGGTGATGGTGAAGACATTGTTTGAATGTATTGGCTTCTTTCCGGTGAAGACGGTGGTGTTGGTGAAGACATTTTTTGAACTTATTTTCAGAACAGTTAAGAGTAACTAGTTTGAGCAAAAATAACTTAGTATGTTTTTAATCCTTTGCTCATGACCCTTTATATACTTTTAATCCCGGAATTCCAAAAGGTTTAAGCTCTTTGACCACGTGAATATCTCTCAAATATATTTTCTATCTTTTCCCAAAAATTGTATACTTCCTAGGTGACTGTTCAGTTATCCAAAACAGTTTAAAAGTTAATACACTATAACTTTAAATTACTTTGAACTCCAAAACAGTAATTATTGCGACCAAAGTCGCATTGGGAACTGATAAATGATTAACTGCGACCATAAATTGCATCCGTAGTAGGATCGGTGGGGGAACTACGGATGATTGAGTAAAAATATAGTTTTTAGGTATGAGATAATATACTAGTAACAAGCATTATATAAAGGTGAATATTTTTTTTACTTTTGAATGCTAGAATTCGCAGTCGTCATTTAAAAGGGGTATTTTTGTCATTTTGATTAACGATTGTTTAGGCCGGATTTTTTGACTTTTTGTGGCGCCCACACTCTGCGACCGATGTGTGGCCTATATTCAGCCACGTCCCGCAGGCTGAGAAACTCTCTCAGCCCGCAGGCTGAGGTACAGATAGCCCATATATATATATAATATATATATATATATATATATATATATATATATATATATATATATATATATATATATATATATATATATATATATATATATATATATATATATATTCTTTTTCTTACCAAAATCAATTAATTAGATGAACAAAATTTGAATGAAATTTCAGGCCCGTTTAAATAACTGAACCAACATGGATAGCGTCAAGCTTGGCTAGTTAAGCTGTTTTACAACCCATAAGATATGCAAAAAATGAATTTAATTTCTTTCGTAATAATTTGATAACCAAAAATAGCTAAAAAAGACAAACAAAAGATTCGTGAAATATGTAGGCTTAGATTCAAGAACAATCGAACATAGGGTGAATTAGCGGATCGCAAAATTTATTCTTTGTTAAGTGCGACTGAATAATAAAAATGCTGTGAGCGCTTACATTGTGCACAAGAAAAGAAAGGGCTTGAGGAACCCTTCTGACTTTCACGTTAGATATTGGAAAGATCTGAAGGTCAGAACAATAGTTAGTTTTGTTTGGTAAAGAGCATGCAAGAAAGGCTTCTAACTATATATTAACCATCCATCACAGCTGATGGACAGCCCGATGGGGAGAAAGAAAAATAAAAACAAAAACGTGTTTTTTATTTTCTTCCCATCAGGCCATCCATCAGCTGTGATGAACGGCCCGCAACACGTAAATGATCATCCGATCCTTCACATGAAGGAGCTAATCCGCTCCCCAAAACAACCAAATTTATGGAGAGTTATGTAATTATGGCAGAGTAAAGTTGGTGTTTTAAAAATAATATATATAAGCACTTTAGTCCTTTCTTTTTCCTTCAAACTTCTAAACTGCTCTTATATCAAACTTGAGTTAGCTGCAAACTTTTTACATCGCATCCCATTTCATCCAAACACACTCCTACACTCCGGGCTGTTTGTTTGGAGGTAAAAGTTGTAAAAGACCGTAATTCATAAATGATTTACAACCCAACTACAACTACGACGTTTGTTTGGAGCGTAATTTGTAAAAGACTTGCGCAACTCAACTACCACTCACTTGCAATCTAATTACCACTCACTTACAGTCCACTCGTAATTAATTTTATGGTCATGCAAATTTGTATTATTTTTTTATGTTAATATTAATTTTTTTAATATGTAATATTTTTAGTATTTATTTGCAATATTAAAAATTTTAAATCACCAAATAGTTAATTTTGTGGTCAACTTTTTCACTTACAATTTACACATTACGACAACCAAACACCGTAAAATACAATACACTTTCTTACTTACAATTTTATATTACCAACCAAACACCGTAAAACTTACATACATGTAACTCATTTACAACTGTAATAGAATTTACCAATTACGACTTACGAATTACGGCCAATTACGGCGACCAAACAGACCCTTCATGTACACCTCTTAACTAAAATTTCTTCTACTCCCAGCTCCACCAACGATACAACAACCTTAAGTGCATGTCTTTTATGTACATATGTGCTTACTATTGGACTTCGGCACCATTCAAATGACTAACTTTCTAGATAGAGTTGCTCAGATTCTTATATACCCAAGGCTATCTCATGTCTAGCCGATGTGGGATTATTTGTTCGACCAAAAGCCCAACATTTACTAGTGCTTTGCTATCGTTAATCTCGTGATGATGCATGGTTACTCTAATCGGATACTCCCACGTTCGGCACGCGAGATCTTACCTTTTCACTCAATTATAAATTCTTGGTTTAAGTTTGCCACATGGTCTAATGAAAACCGTGTAGGTCACCTAGAGGGGGGTGACGCTAATCAAATGCACAAATAATACGAAATTAAAAATTAATTATACAAAATAAAACTATTAGGTTAACACACAACGTATAACCAAAAAGTGAAGCCGAATCCTGATGAAGGGCTCTGGAGTTCTCCTCAAGATTTCACTAGATTAAAAGTTGAGATACTACTTTAGCTCTCTTGGTTGAATACTAGTGTGAGCACAATATCAAGTATGTAAAGTATGAACAATAAAAATTATGTTAGATATCAAACAACCTAAGCAAGTATATCTATTGAGCACAAGTAATATCAAGCAAATAGAGATATGAACAATAAAGAGCATGCAAGATATTAAACACAAGTGAGAGAGAGAGATGAGCAATTGCAAACACGGGAGAATTATTTTGAGGTTCGAGCGACTTGCTCTACGTTCCTGCCTTCACTGCAATGAAGAATTTCCACTATAACGATCCCGCAAGATCACTCGGTGCCGCAACACCTACAACGAGCTCCCTCAAGAACTCTTGGATCCGCAAGTCTGTCACTTGTTACCGCAAGAACAATATACAACACGAACCCGCAAGTTCGCCGAGGTCGTAACCTCTACAACTCCTCCAAGTACAATAGTTGGAACACTTGGTGATCTCTTCTCTTTATCACCAACAAACACTCTCACAACAAGGATTCTTATAGGATAGATATAGCAATAGAAAGCTCAAGCTTGTGTAAGAAAATTAGGTAGATTGAGTGGTAGAAAACTCAAGAAAATTCTTTTAAAAACTCAATATAAACACTCTTGAAAAACTCTCTTTGCATATGGAAATGAAGCTCTCAAACTTGTAGAGAAACTCTGTAAAAGTGCTCTCAAAAATACTTGTAAAATCTTACCAAAAAACTGGCCAAAGGACTCAAATATATAGGCTGTCAACAACTAGCTGTTATGGCCCAGATTGACCTATCGGTCGATCGACCAGTCGACCGGCCAATGGTCATAAAAATGACCATTGGGGATGCTGGTCGACCGCCCCTAGGCCACTAGCCCCGTCGGTTGACTGCTCGGTCAACCGATCAAAGACGAGAGTGGATATGATCCAGTCGGTCGACTGCTCGGTCGACCGACCCTAAAGGTAAGGGCTTGTGCACGTCCTTGTGCACATCGATCGACTGAGCCCTGGTTCCGTCGACCGCCAGCAGCTCAAAAACTGGGTTTTAGGAGATTAAAACTTGGACTTGTAAAAACCCAAAAACTTCTATTAAATCCCATAAATTCCACAAAAATAAATTCATTGAAATTCTTTGAAGTATAAATATGTGCGATAAAAAATCAGCACATATTACAAATAATTTGAACTATTTTTTAGGCATAGAATTTAAAACTTAAACCAAAAATCGTATTTTTCAAAACCAAACTTTAAAATGAAAATTTGATTTTTTCAAAACTTATACAAATACAAAAATAAGATATTTAAACACTTTTGAAGTATAGTGTGTATGGATAGAATTCAATACACATAGTAGATAAAATATACTTGCTTTGATAATAGGCTCAAAATAAGTTTTGATAAATACAAAACTTGAAATCATGAACTAGAAACATTAAATAAGTTATTTAAACAATATGAAGTAATAGTGTATATGGATGAAATCCAATCCACATATAAACCATGTAAACTCATTTTGATGAAATCTATCCATGAAACTAAAATATGTATTCTTTGAAGCTCAAAACCAAAACCAAAACTAAAACTAAATTTTGAAGAACTAAAAACTATGAAACATGAAAGCTATGAAATATTTTGTGTGTATGTATATGAGCTTGAGCAATCCACAACTAATCTATCCTTTACATTTTATCCTAAAATAAAAATCTTAAACTTACAAACAAGAACTCAAGTCTTCTTGAAAATCTTCTCTTGAAAATTTTCTTCTTCATCTTGACTTGATCCAAACTTGATCCATGAGCTTGACTCCTCTTTGAGTACTTGATGCGATTTTGAAGCGCAAACTCTTGAATCAACATGTGTTAGCTTCAAGACTTGACTTGGAACCTTTTATTGAAGCTAAACACCGACTAAGATCTTGATTAATATCTGAAACTTATTAAATACAAGATCATTAGTACTATAACTATATGAGTTAATCATCATCAAAACTAGAATGATAGGCTTTTAGGCCAACAATCTCCCCTCATTTTGATGATGACAAAACTCATGGAGTTATATATGCATGGGTTAAAGATAAGCTTCATAGAAGCTCCCCCTTAACTCATACATAGCAATAAAACATATAGATATTAAATATATAGATAACAAACAAACATATATGCATAAACAATAAATATTAAACATGCATATATAAACTCTCTCAATTCTTCTCCCCCTTTTTGTAACTCATTAACAAATGGGTGAAAAAAACAAACAAGATAAATGTATATGCGATATAAATTCATAAAGAAAAGAGACGTTAAGTTAACTTCCCCTGCATACATGCATTACATGGAGAAGGGATGACTAGATCCTAACCCACATAAGCATAATATACAATATATAGACGGAGATGTTAAGCTCCCTTACACACGTGTACCATATAAGGAAAAGAGATCAAGCTCTTCTTTATATAAAATACACTCAATATGAATCTATATATAGAGAAGATGTTAAGCTCCCCTTACATATAAGCAATACAAGTCAAAACAAATTTTGAAAAAAAATATTTTTGATACCATTTAAATCAATTAAAACAAAACAACAAATTTTGATTCTACTTGTAATCATCAAAAACATATTTGTTAAACTAATAAACATAAATATTAAGATACCAATTGAAGATTTTGATATCACTTAAAATCAAGAAACAAATTTGATAAATCAATGAAATCATTTTAAGTCAAAGAATTTTTCTCCCTCCTTTTTGAAATAATGCATTATCTTGTAAAATATATCAATTATCATTTAAAACTAAATCAAGCTTAGCATAAAATAGTTTGTGCTATAAACAATATGTATTAACATTTTTAATCTAGCACAAGAAATCATATATATGTATGTATAATTAATTTAATACCATTGAAATATGATGCATCCATATATAGAAAACAAATATGAGTATACAAAAATCAATTTTCAAGATATGTATATTTATAACTCATAATATCCACTCTATCATACACATATTTAAAGAGATATTCATTAAAGAGCATACAAGACATGGTCACCAACCAACCGCCCTTAAAGGGTAGAAGTTTTTAAAAATAAGGTTTTGAAAATAGTTATAGATTGAAAACGCTACCAAGTGAAGAATAAATAACTAGTTTAAAATAATTTTGAAAAACTAGTTAAAGATCCTTTAAACATCAAATTAAATTATATATCTCATGAAACATACTAATTTATACAAGAGTTGACACTCAAAATACATAAAGCACATATATAAGCTCATGAAAATTAAATCAAGAGTAAACATAAAAATGAGTGTACAAGAATCATGTAATCAACATATGCATGGAGATATGGCAATGAAGCTCAATTCAAAACTTATATGAAATTATTTTTCACAAAAACATGATATATCATATAATCATGCAAGAATCATCAAAACTAGGACATACAATATACAATCAAATATAAAATTGAGTAAACAAATGAAATAAAGCATGTATAGTATGTAACTCAATACATGTATAATATTAGTTTTAACAAGATTTGCATATCAACATATGATATAGGCATATAAACATTTAAAAATATTTTAAAAGAGGAGGATGAAATGGTTACCAATACCGATGTAGCTAATTCATTTCTCCAAAACAAGAGGAGGTCCTCCCACCATGCTTCCTTGATAGTGATGCATCAATTTGATTTGACTTTCAAGCTTGAAATGCATCCACCACCATGGCATCAATCCTCTCACGTTTTATGAGAGCCCACACCTACATCCAAAATAAGTACTGTGAATTTTGGGATATCCTTTTTGGTCCATGAGGGTTAGCAACATATGGAACCCAAATACTTTTATTAGCAAAATTTAAAGAATTTAATCTATCAAAGCAAAATTTGCAAGATAGCCTTTGCGGCCACAATGTGTACATATATACACTCTAACATACATGCGAGTGTGATGAGTATGATCATGGTGTGCATGTGTTATATACCGTGTAGGATGTGCATGCAAGTGTGGAACTTGTTTCTTGCGAAATATAGATTCCAATTTATTGTAATTAAATGCACATTGGCTCAAAGTAGAGCCCAAACAATCAATATTCTTCTTCAAAATACATATAACATTTTCAGTTTTAGAAGAAAAAACATAAGTAACATGAGAAACAACATTCTTTTTCACTTTAGAAATCTTTTCTTTTTCTTTCAAAACAATTTTTTTTTAAAGACTTGTTTTCATTTAAAACAATGTCCTTTTCTTTAGAAATGAAAATAACTTGATTTTTCAAGTATTCATTTTCTTTTGAAATAACATCAAATTTATTTTGAAGAGACATTTTCTTTTAAAATAGAATCATTTTTATTTTTTAATCTTTTATTTTCAATTTTTAACAATTCATATTTTTTAAGAAGTTTTTGACAAAACGATGCAAGTTCATCATATGACTTCTCAACATCTTCATCAAGCTCGGAGTCAAAATTTACCTCAAGGGGCCATCCCCTTGGACCATGTAGCATATATTGGAAGTAGCACTTTCATTATCCGAGTCACTCTCCTTATCATGTGGCGTTTGTTCCCCAAGAGAGATGAGAGTGTTCCATATTACAAAAGCCGACTCAATATTAAAAATCCTAGATAAATATTCATCATTAGGATTGACTTTAAAGTATGAATGGCTTTTGTATTAGCCTAAAGATGCTTACCATTTGAAAAGTATGAATCTTTAATAGTGGTAAGATAAACATAAATTTCTAGGTCTTTAAGATACATAGACATCTTACCTTTTTAAGTTTGGAGGTTATGAATGTCAAACATAGGAGGTGCAATAAAATACATGTGTGTGTAAGCAAATACTGTGTTTAGCAAAAGAAGGATCTTTAACTCTAGGTTGTTAATCCAAATCAAGAGCACCAAGCTCTGATACCACTTGTAGGTCACCTAGAGGGGGGTGAATAGGTGACGTGCTAATCAAATGCACAAACAATGCAGAATTAAAAACTAATTATACAAACTAAAACTATTAGGCTAATACACAACTGTTGGCCCAAAGGCCTATCACTCTAGTTTTGATGATGATCAACTCATGAAGTTATGATTACTAATGATCTTGTGTTTAATTAGTGACAGATTCATTATCAAGATCTTAGTAGGTATGGAGCTTCAACAAAGGATTTAAAGACAAGTTAGAAGCTAGCACCGGTTGATTCACGAGCCTATGCATTAAGAACACATCTAGAGATGAGCTCGGTGGATTGCATTTGGACCAAGTCAAGAAGATGAGAAGCCTTCAAGTGAAGACTTCAAGAAGATGAAGACTTGTGTCTAGGTATAAGATTTTGTTTTTGTTTTAGTTAAAAATGTAAAGGATAGATAGTTGGTGGATTGCTCAAGTTATATCACACACACACTCTTAATAGAACTCTTGATAGAATTGCTTACATAAAAGTTTTTTTTTTTTATGTTTAGAAAAGAATTTTTAGTTAGTAAAAGATTTTCTTTTGACAAAATATATATACTTTGGTTTTTGGCATTTCTATCATACATATCTTTCAACCAAAACCAAGTTCAAAGCTTTATGATAAAAAACATAGATATTACATTATGATTGTGTAGTGGATCATATCCATACACACTATGCTTTAAAATGAAATCAAATATCTTGTTTTTATATTTTGTGAAGTTATGAAAACCAAGTTTGAAAAATACATGTTTAGATTTTTGATAAAATTTGCAAGACGCTGAAATGATATGAATATGTTGATATATGTCTTGAAAATTTTTATCACAAGTTTGGTTTTCAATATAGAATGTTAAAACAAGTTTATAGAATTTTTATAAGTGTTAAAAGATTTTAAAATTAATTTTTAAACCAGTTTTCCAGACCTGATATTGGCTGACAGGCCAGTCCGGTCAACCGGGCGGTCGACCGAACCAAGGGCCGGTCGACCCACGGTCGACCGGACGTGCACAGACTTGTGCATGTCTGTCAGCACAGTGGTCCGGTCGACCGGACGGTCGACCGCTGCAGAGAGTTCTGCTCTCTGGATTTCTGGGTCGACCGGGCGGTCGACCGGAGGCTGCAACGGTCGGATTTTTGACCGTTGCCGGTCGACCGGCCGGTCGACCGGAAGCTCTGACAGAGCCCAACGGTCAGATTTTTCTGGCCTCTATAAAAGGGGGTTTTGTCATTGTTTGAAGCCAAGATTTTGAGGACTTCTTGAGCCAGTTTTTCTAAGTCATTTCAGAAGTTTTCTCCACAAAATAGAGAGCAAATACTTCCCATCTAAAAGGGAGTTTTTATTAAGAGAGTGATTTTAAGTGATTCCTTGAGTTTTTCATCATAGCTTTCTTTCCTTGCTTTCTCACACCACACTTGAGCTATCCATTGTCTATTCATCCTATAGGTGTGTTGTAGTGAGAGTTTTTGTAAGGTGATCAAAGTGTTGTGATCACCAAAGATCCTTCTTTGTTCTTTGAGGAGACGGGCAAGTGTGCTCGTTGGTGGTTGGAGTTCGGTTGTGAACTCTTTGGTTTGAGGTGCGGCCTCGGCGAGCTTGTGAAGCTTGCGTGTGTACGGGACTTGGGAGTCCGAGGGCTTGTAGGTGTTGCGGCACCGAGGAGAGATCCATTGGGATCTTGCATAGTGGAAATCCTTCGTGTGTCGAAGGCGGGGATGTAGAGCAAGTGTGCTCGAACCTCGAAACAAATCCCTTGTGTTTGCGATTGCTTACTCTATCTCTCTTTCTCTCATTGTCTCTTATATCTTGCATTACTTTATAGTCTTTATCTCTTATATGCATGATATACCCTTGTGCTCATAATTGCTATACTTGCTTGGGATTGTTGTTAACACTAGTATTCAACCAAGAGAGCCAACGCGGCACCTCAACCCATTTCAAGGGGAATCTAGAGGAGCTTGTCCAGAGCCCTGCAAAGAGAATTCGGCAACACTCTTGTGTTATACATAAGTGTTTAATTAAAAGAAGTTTTATTTGGTCATCTTAGTTTAATTCCGCATCATTTGTTCATTAAGTGACCATTAGATTAGCCAACACCTATTCACCCCCCCTCTAGGTGTTATTTACAATTGGTATCAGAGCCAAGTGCTCTTGATATTGGGTCTAACAACCTAGAGTTAAAGATCCTACTTTTAGGCTAATCACAATATTTTGTACACACACCATGGACTTCATGTCACCACCCACCTTTGACATCCTCAACATCAATATTTGGAAGGTTAAGATGTCATTGTACCTCAAAGCCCTATGTTTTTATGTATATCTTGCCACTACTAATAATGCTTATTCTTTAGATGGTAAGAATTTTGAAGCTAACTCAAAAGCCCTTCATGCTATCAAGTCTACCCTAGATGATGTTTATTTATCTAGAGTTGCTAACATTGATTCGGCTTTTGTAGCTTGGAACATCATCACCTCCCTTGGCGAAAAGGATCTATATTATGCCGGGAGCGATTCGGATGTTGGAAGCGACACCTCCAACAAGTGCTACATGGTCCAAGGGGATAAACCCCTTGAGGTAAACTCCGAATCCGATGATGAAGACATGTCATATGATGAGCTTACTACCTTTTGTCATCTTGTGCTTGAAAATATGACATGCTTAAAGGGAAAAATAAAAATTTGAAAAAGGACATTGCTTGCATGCATATAGAACAAGATTCATTTAAATCTAACATTGCATGTTTAGAAAAGAAAATAACAATTTGAAAAAGAATTTTGATGCCATGCTTAATGAAAAAGATTCTTTAGAAAATAAAATGGCATGCTTAGAAAAGGAGAATAACGATTTGAAAATGAGAATGTTTCCTTGATTGCTAAATTGAATGATTTATGTGAAGGGAACACTATTTTGAAAAATAAGATTGATTTGATGGAAAAACAAAAGGAAGATGTTTTTCAAGAAAATATTACTTTGAAAAGAAATTTGTTGAAAAAGAAAAGGATTTTGTTTCACAAAAGAAAAAGAAAAATGATCATATATCTCATCATGCTTTACATGCCACCACAAATGAGATAAATGTTTTGAAAAATAAAATGGATAATTTGAGTTCAACTTTGAACTCTTGTGCATTTAATCATACTAAATTGGAGTCAATGTTTTCAAAGAAACAAACTCCTCATGTTCATGCACATCACTCTCATCATCATGCTTATGTTGCACACCATGATCACAATCCTACACATAAGCATACTAAGGTGTACGTATGTACACATTATGGTCGCAAAGGCCATTTAGCAAAATATTATTTTGATAAGAAACCTCATTTATATTTTGCTAAGTATAAAAGATTTTGGGATCCTTACAATAAAGCTAACCCCAAAGGACCCAAGAAAGTATGGGTACCAAAACCCCCACCTTTTGATTTTGATGTAGGTGAGGGCTCTCACAAAACGTGAGAGGATTGGTGCCTTGGTAGTGGATGCAATGGACTTGATGGACATACATTTGGACGCATCGCTATCAAGGAGCTTTGGTGGGACAACCACCATGATTGGAGCTTTGGAGTTGGTAACACTCTCTAAACTCCTAATTTTATTTACATGCTTTTAATTTCATATATCATATAGCATGCTCATGTTTTTATGATTTATCGTGCCTCATGTGGTATTTACATGTTTAAATGTAGATTTTATCAAAACTTGCATGTATACATATACAAATGGTGAATTACAATTGACTCATATATAATTGAACTTCATGCTCATTTGTACCCACTATATGCATGTGTATAATCTAGTTTTGATGATTCTCTTTTATACATGTTTTTGCCTATTTTAGTAATTTACTTCATGTATATGTATTTTAAATTCAAATCTAATAAATATACATGTATACCCGTGAGTCTCTTGCCTTCATGCAAATACATTTGATAGACTCTTTTAATATTTGGGATATGTATGTATATTATTAGGATTGGATTAATCATACATATACCATGAAGATTAGTGTTTTGATTAAAAATGATTTTTCGTGTTTTTGTTTAAAAATGTGACTTATGAGCTTCATTGACTATTTTCATAATAATACCATTTACATAACTTTTGAACACTCACTTTTTAAGAAAATAGATAATTTTGAGCTTTATGGAATATGAGTGCTTGAACTTTTATGTATTTAGTATTATTCATGAAAAACGTTTGATTTGATGTATTTGAAGGATCTTTAACTAGTTTTTCAAAAACAATGTATACTAGTTATTTATTCTTCAAATAGTTGTTGAGATTTTCACATGATCCTATTTTTCTCAAAATTTATTTGATGCTTCATGATTTGAATATTAGTTTAAATGTTAGCATTTGTCAACACTTGTACTTGTTCACTTTATGGATCACAAATAAATCTATATGTGATTGGGTTTGAATGCTTATTTGTGCCCATTAGGTGTGCTAGTATAGCCTAAGTTTTGATGATTATTACATTTTAAACTTGTATTCCCATTTTGGATTTATGCTATGATCATGTGCTTCATTTCATGCATATGTTTGTCTTGCCAAAACATTAAGATATACATGGATACCTCTTGAGTCATTTGCCTTTCATGCAAATCTATCTATGGACTCAATTGTGTTTTAAGGATATGTATGTATACTTAATGTCTTGTCAAAACATACATATATCTTGAAATATAAATTTTTGTTTTTAATAAAATTTTGTAATTTTTCAATAAAATTTTTGTGATAGATTTCATGATTTCAAAATTTAAAGGAATATTGAGTTTTATTGCTACTTTTCATGATACCATGTTCCACATAACACTAGCACACTCACTTCTTTTTGAAAATTTTATGGACTTCATGGATATTAGAGTGTTTTTAGTGCCATGTGATTTACTTGTGTTTCATGAAAAATATTTTTCTAGTGCAAATTCTTCATTTGGTAGAGTTTTTCAAACTAAGCTTATTTTCAAATCTATTTTTGAAAACCCCTACCATCTATGGGAGGATGGATGGGCGATTATGCCTTATATGCTTCATTGAAAATCTTTTACCTTGTGCATATGAAGGGTGGTAGGTTATGAGATATACACTTGATTTTATTGTTATGTCAATTGGTATCATTGAATCGTTTCAATTGGTATCAATATGAACTTATTTTGTATATACTCATATTTTGTTTTCTTATATATATGTATGTATCAATTTCAATTGGTATACTCATTTCTCATACATATATATGATTTTCATGTGCTTAACTTACAATTGGCTCACATTTTTAAAAAGCACAAAGTTTATGATGAAAAATAAAATTTTTTTTCTATTGATATCAAAATAAATAAAAAAAATATGTTGATTTGATATCTTAAAATGTGTTTTATTAAGAAAGTTCAAAATTTTGTCTTGATAAAGAAATATTCAAAATTTTTTTGATTTGTATTTCCTATATGCAAGGAGAGCTTAACATCTCTCTTACATATGGATTCATGTTGAGTATATTATAAATTGAAGAGCTTGACAACTCTTCTTTATATGATATACGTGTGTAGGGGGAGCTTCACATCTCCTCTTATGCATTACATAATATGTGTTATGTGAGTTAGGGCTTGTCATCCCTTCTTCATGTAATGCATATGTGTAGGGAAGCTAACTTAGCGTCTTCCTCTTCATGGATGTACATCGCATATAAATCTTTATTGATTGACTTGTATTACCCCTTCTTGATTTCTTTGTTTTTGACAAAAAAAGGGAGAAGATTTGTTTGATGTATTTTACTTTGAACCCTTTGTTGATGATTGACAAAAAGGGGGAGAAGTATTTATAGATTTTATATGCATGTCTTCCTTGCTTAAGGGGGAGTAAGATTTGTGAGTAAGATTTGTGTTGATGCATATGTGTTTGAGATTTATAATGTATGGAGATAAGATTTATGATGTTATATTTACATACATGCCATACATTGCATACATATTCATGTGCTTTTATTGCCATATCTATTATTGAATGTGATGCATGAGTTAAGGGGAGCTTCTTTGAAGCTTTACATTAATCCATGCATATATAACTCCATGAGTTTTGTCAGCATCAAAAATGGGGAGATTGTTGGCCCAAAGGCCTATCACTCTAGTTTTGATGATGATCAACTCATGAAGTTATGATTACTAATGATCTTGTGTTTAATTAGTGACAGATTCATTATCAAGATCTTAGTAGGTGTGGAGCTTCAACAAAGGATTTAAAGACAAGTTGGAAGCTAGCACCGGTTGATTCACGAGCCTATGCATCAAGAACACATCTAGAGATGAGCTCGGTGGATTGCATTTGGACCAAGTCAAGAAGATGAGAAGCCTTCAAGTGAAGACTTCAAGAAGATGAAGACTTGTGTCTAGGTATAAGATTTTGTTTTGTTTTAGTTAAAAATGTAAAGGATAGATAGTTGGTGGATTGCTCAAGTTATATCACACACACACTCTTAATAGAACTCTTGATAGAATTGCTTACATAAAAGTTTTTTTTTTATGTTTAGAAAAGAATTTTTAGTTAGTAAAAGATTTTCTTTTGACAAAATATATATACTTTGGTTTTTGGCATTTCTATCATACATATCTTTCAACCAAAACCAAGTTCAAAGCTTTATGATAAAAAAAACATAGATATTACATTATGATTGTGTAGTGGATCATATCCATACACACTATGCTTTAAAATGAAATCAAATATCTTGTTTTTATATTTTGTGAAGTTATGAAAACCAAGTTTGAAAAATACATGTTTAGATTTTTGATAAAATTTGCAAGACGCTGAAATGATATGAATATGTTGATATATGTCTTGAAAATTTTTATCACAAGTTTGGTTTTCAATATAGAATGTTAAAACAAGTTTATGGAATTTTTATAAGTGTTAAAAGATTTTAAAATTAATTTTTAAACCAGTTTTCCAGACCTGATATTGGCTGACAGGCCAGTCCGGTCGACCGGGGCGGTCGACCGAACCAAGGGCCGGTCGACCCACGGTCGACCGGACGTGCACAGACTTGTGCATGTCTGTCAGCACAGTGGTCCGGTCGACCGGACGGTCGACCGCTGCAGAGAGTTCTGCTCTCTGGATTTCTGGGTCGACCGGGCGGTCGACCGGAGGCTGCAACGGTCGGATTTTTGACCGTTGCCGGTCGACCGGCCGGTCGACCGGAAGCTCTGACAGAGCCCAACGGTCAGATTTTTCTGGCCTCTATAAAAGGGGGTTTTGTCATTGTTTGAAGCCAAGATTTTGAGGACTTCTTGAGCCAGTTTTTCTAAGTCATTTCAGAAGTTTTCTCCATAAAATAGAGAGCAAATACTTCCCATCTAAAAGGGAGTTTTTATTAAGAGAGTGATTTTAAGTGATTCCTTGAGTTTTTCATCATAGCTTTCTTTCCTTGCTTTCTCACACCACACTTGAGCTATCCATTGTCTATTCATCCTATAGGTGTGTTGTAGTGAGAGTTTTTGTAAGGTGATCAAAGTGTTGTGATCACCAAAGATCCTTCTTTGTTCTTTGAGGAGACGGGCAAGTGTGCTCGTTGGTGGTTGGAGTTCGGTTGTGAACTCTTTGGTTTGAGGTGCGGCCTCGGCGAGCTTGTGAAGCTTGCGTGTGTACGGGACTTGGGAGTCCGAGGGCTTGTAGGTGTTGCGGCACCGAGGAGAGATCCATTGGGATCTTGCATAGTGGAAATCCTTCGTGTGTCGAAGGCGGGGATGTAGAGCAAGTGTGCTCGAACCTCGAAACAAATCCCTTGTGTTTGCGATTGCTTACTCTATCTCTCTTTCTCTCTTTGTCTCTTATATCTTGCATTACTTTATAGTCTTTATCTCTTATATGCATGATATACCCTTGTGCTCATAATTGCTATACTTGCTTGGGATTGTTGTTAACACTAGTATTCAACCAAGAGAGCCAACGCGGCACCTCAACCCATTTCAAGGGGAATCTAAAGGAGCTTGTCCAGAGCCCTGCAAAGGGAATTCGGCAACACTCTTGTGTTATACATAAGTGTTTAATTAAAAGAAGTTTTATTTGGTCATCTTAGTTTAATTCCGCATCATTTGTTCATTAAGTGACCATTAGATTAGCCAACACCTATTCACCCCCCTCTAGGTGTTATTTACAACAACATATAACCAAAGAGTGAAACCGAATTCCTGGTGAAGGGCTCTGGACTTCTCCTCAAGATTTCTCTAGATTAAGAGTTGATGTGCTATTTTAGCTCTCTTGGTTGAATACTAGTGTGAGCACAATATCAAGCATGTAAAGTATGAACAATAATAACAATGCTAGATATCAACAACCAAGCCAGTATATCTATTGAACACAAGTAATATCAAGCAAATAAAGATATGAACAATGAAGAGCATGCAATATATTAAACACAAGTGAGAGAGATGAGCAATCGCAAATACTGAAGAATTGTTTCGAAGTTCGAGCCACTTGCTCTACGTCCCCCTTCATTGCAATGAAGAATTTTCACTATAACGATCCTGTAAGATCACTCGGTGCCACAACACCTACAATGAGCTCTCTCAAGAATTCTTGGACTCGCAAGTCCCTCATTTGTTCCCGCAAGAACAATATACAACACGAACCCGCAAGTTCGCCAGGACCGCAACCTCGACAACTCCTTCAAGTACAATAGTTGGAACACTTGGTGATCTCTTCTCTTGATCACCAACAAACCCTCTCACAACAAGGATCTCTATAGGATGGATATAGCAATAGAAAGCTCAAGCTTGTGTGAGAAAACTAGGTAAACTGAGTGGTGAAAACTCAAGAAAACTTTTTTGAAAACTCAATATAAACACAAGCTTGTGTGAGAAAACTAGGAAAATTGAGTGGTGGAAACTCAAGAAAACTCTTTTGAAAACTCAATATATACACACATGAAAAGCTCTCTTTGGATATGGAAATAAAGCTCTAAAACTTGTAGAGAAACTCTGCAATTGAGCTCTCAAAAACACTTACCAAAAAACTGGCCAAAGGACCCAAATATATAGGCTGTCAAAAACTAACCGTTATGGCCCAGATTGACCTGTCGGTCGATTGGTCAGTCGACCGGCCAACGGTCATAAAAATGACCATTAGGGTTACCGATCAACCGCCCGGTCGACTGCCCCCAGGCCACTTGCCCTGTCGGTCAACCGACCAAACCCGAGGGTGGGTTTGATCTAGTCGGTCGACGGCTCGGTCGACCAGCCCTAAAGGCAAGGGCTTGTGTACGTCCTTGTGTATATCAATTGACCAACCGGTCGACCAAGCCCGGATCGGTCGACTGGTCGCTTGGTCGACCGATCGGTCGACCGCCAGCAGCCCAAAAATTGGATTTTAGGAGATTAAAACTTGAACTTGTAAAACGTATAAAAATTCTATTAAATCCCATAAATTCCACAAAAATAAGTTCATTAAAATACTTTGAAGTAAAAATATGTGTGATAAAAAATCAACACATATTACAAACAATTGAACTATTTTTGAGGCATAAATTTAAAGCTTAAACCGAAAATTGTATTTTTCAAAACCAAACTTCAAAATGAAAAAACAATTTTTTCAAAACTTATACAAATACAAAAATAAGATATTTAAATACTTTTGAAGCATAGTGTGTATGGATAGAATCCAATACATATAGTAGATGAAATATACTTATTTTTGATAATAAGCTCAAAAATAAGTTTTGATAAATACAAAACTTGAAATCATGAACTAGAAACATCAAAATAAGTTATTTAAACAATATAAAGCAATAGTGTATATGAATGAAATCCAATATGCTTATAAATCATATAAACTTGATTTGATGAAATCTATACATGAAACTGAAATATGTAATATTTGAAGCTCAAAACCAAAACCAAAACCAAGACTAAAATTAAATTTTCAAGAACTAAAACTATGAAACATGAAAGCTATGAAATATTTTTTTGTGTGTGTATATGAGCTTTGAGCAATCCACAACTAATCTATCATTTATATTTTATTCTAAAACAAAAATATTAAACTTACAAATAAGGACTCAAGTCTTCTTGAAATTTTCTCTTAAAAATCTTATCTTGAAAATCTTCTTCTTCATCTTGACTTGATCCAAACTTGACACATGAGCTAGACTTCGCTTTGAGTACTTGATGCGATCTTGAAGCGCGAGCTCTTGAATCAACATGTATTAACTTCAAAACTTGACTTTGAATCTTTTTTTGAAGCTAACACCGACTAAGATCTTGATTAATATCTGAAACTTATTAACACAAGATCATTAGTACTATAACTACATGAGATAATCATCATCAATACTAAAGTGATGGTCCTTTGGGCCACAAACCGTAACCAATTGATAACTGATAAGGACAAAATCTCACCCCCTTTAAGGTCTTCTGGTTGTGCTTAGTCTGCCTCTTTATTCGGTCCCCTTGCCCAACTATTCGATAGACGTGAAGACTTTGGAGATTTCAGCTGTTTGTCAACATGTAAATGGTTTATACGGATCAGACAAGGGTTTTACCATATTCATAGCTGAAGTCATTTTCTAGATACGAATTTGGACAAGGATAACTTTTTGGAAAGAAAATCTACAATTTGTATCTGGTAAAAATGAATACAAATGTAAATTAATGGATATACAAACGGGTATTGAAAAATAGGCACATTTGAATATTTTTCTCCTGTATGTTGATCAAGGTATTGTTTGAGGAAGAGAAAAAGTCAGGTGCTTTGCATATTTAAGCAAACAAAACCACAATAAAGTTAGCAATATTTCAGAAAATATTTTTTTATTCCATCTCTCTCTCTCTCTCTCTCTCTCTCTCTCTCTCGCCCCCCCCCCTTCTCCTTCCTCTTCCTTCTTCCTTTTTCTACCCATCAAAGAACTCATCACATCATTCTTAGAAGTATATAAATTATAAGGGGGGTGAATAAATATAATTTATTTATAGTAAGGTGGATATCTATTTGTATCTGTATCCAAGGAAATTCTAATATTACTCTCTGTATTCGAGCAGATAAGATATTTTGATATCTGTATATGCATTCTACATATTACGAATTCAATTGAAATAATATGAATTCGATTACATCCCTTAGCTCTTTGTGGATGACCTTGGAGCCTACTAATCAAGGAGTCCATTGGTAACCGTGCTATTCAAAAAGGGTAAACTACTGAAACTCCCCTCAAAGTTACGGTTTCGTAATAAATCCTTTTTATTTTGTTAAAGAATACAATTTTATACTGTTGCAAAATTTGACAATAAATTTCTTGTTTCTATTAGATTTAGAGGAAAAGGATATCTGTATCATCTAAAATTTAGGACAAAATACTGACAAACTATTTAAATTTGACAAAAATAATCAAATTTCTACAAAGTCTAATAAAATAGAGAAATTTTCTGCTTATTTCAGTAGAACAATAACAGTATTGCTGGGTTCTTCAGGTGGCGGTGGAAAGTGATAAATAAATGCTAATAGGACAAAAAAGAAATTCTACAATTAACTGTAACGCCCCGATCCCAAAGATACGGGGACGTCACTGCAACGCATATACGTAGGCCAGATGGTGCCCCCACGTATATACGCTAAGCATAAGTACAACAAGTATCAGAGTACAACACACACAGCGTGGTATAATCATATGCCAACTTACAAAATATAAGTACAAAGTTACACAAGTTATGATAAGCAAAAATCACTTTACAAGTGTCCTTTATCACAACCCAAGTCCAAAAAGAACGATATACAACCAAATACAAAAGTGCTCACGTAAGGATGGAGATCCGTGAACCAAAAAGAAGTGTCGGGCAGGATAGATCTAGAGCTGGTCAGCCTGCTCTCCTAGGTAAGCCAAGTCCTCTGTGGAAGGCTCCACTTCGTTCCAAGCCTCAGAATCTGAATATGCAAATCCAAAGGGTCAAGACATAATACAACAAATAAAAGATAGCCAAGTGGCAAGGATCATGAATAGAGATAATGAAATAGTACTAAGTAACAATGCATGACAAGAGATGTAAACTAAGAAAGATAAAGTCATATGCAATAAATCTACAATTAATGTCTTATTATTATTACTTGTCTTACTGTGATATCTAGCTATGTGACCCAGCGTCCCAGAGCACATAGATCCATATCCTAGTGAAACAAGGTTGTTATTGGAAACAGCGGTTGTATCGACGAACTATGTTTACAGTGTGTCCCGTGCATGCCCGGGACCACGGCCCAGTATTGTTCCGTTGCTTGAAGACGGAACCTGCCGCTAGGCTAAACAGGAGGGTCTTATGTATGCCCTTGTCATGACAGTAAACAGGAAAGGGAGGAAGCACTCCCCTCGGTCCCCTGGAGTACCACAGGTAAGACCGGAAACATGGTGCACATCCTAATACCACTGTAAACACGAACACATATCGATATCCGCATATTTCCCCTGACCCATGTGTAAGTTGGTGCATTTTATGTAAAAGTCCGGTGTATCATGCTTTGTTTTAAGAGATGGCATGATAGGTGGTGATGTTGCTATTTAACATGCCATGAAACGAATATATACAATAACAAGTCATGAGGCAATAGGAGATGCATCCATTCAGTTATATGTCATGTAGTGCTAGTATTGAAGCATGAACAAGCAGGAAATAATACACATGTAACAAGTATAGGTACTAAATTTAGAACAGAAATTAACTATGACACACAGCCAGGATTAGTCGACTAGGGGTAATGGTTAGTCGACTAATAGGGTTTCTAGTCGACTAGGAGTTTGGATTGATCGACTAAAACTGGGATACAGAGTGTTGGAATTCTGTTTCAGTGCATGCTAGTCGACTAGGGTAAGAGGGTTAGTCGACTAATAGGAAGTACTAGTCGACTAACAGATATTTCGGTCGTCTAGATCTGTGATACAGAAAGTTGGGTTTTCTGGTCCAGGATGGATTAGTCGACTAGGTGGATTCAGGAGTCGACTAATATGGGTTTCCAGAGAGTTTATTAGTCGACTGATATTTTTGGTCAAGTCGACTAATGCTGTGTCTTCCAGAAAAACTAAATTTCAGCTAAGTGTTCTAGTCGACTAGGTCTTAGGGTAAGTCGACTAATAGTGGGGAAAATCAGTGTACAGGACAGAAATTCTGGAAACGTGTTTGATGGCTAAATTCCTGGTTTTAGGTGACCTATGTGTACAAGAAGTGTAAACACAGTGCTCTAAGGCTAATACAAGTCTTGGTGAGTGAATTACTCCCTTGGAATGGTTGGATTTGAGCTTAGATGACCTAAAAATAGGATTTTTAGTGTGCAAGTGAACAAAGATTTCTACTTCAAGTATGTGATGTGTGAACTAGGTCTTGGTGAGTAAGAACTCACCTGGAGGGGTCAAATCTGAAGCTTGATCCAAGGATGGAGGTGTTGGCTCCAATCCACAACTTGTAGTTGAAGCTAGGTTGAAGGATTCTCCCTTGGAGTTGCCTTGATGAAGCCTTGGGTGAATCTCTTGTGATCTTGAGGTGGAAGTGAAGGGATTGGGTGCTTGGAGTTAGGGTTTAGTTGTGGAAGGAGGAGATCTTGGAGCTTCTCTTCTCTTGTTGAAGTGAAAGAGAGAAAAAAGTAATTTGCAAATGAATAGGAATTTATAGTTTGGGATTTTTGTAAAGGGGTTGGGATTTTGATGGATGAGAGGGACTTTTGTGTAAAAAGGGGGGTGAGGTGAGTGTCCTCTCCTTGGCCACTTGGCCGGCTGTGGGAGAGGGAGAGAGTGAGTGGGGTTAGGTGAAGTGGTGAGTGGGAAATGAGGTGGAAATGAAGTGGAATTGGAATTTTGAAATTTTTGAAAAAAGGTCCGAATTTCAAGTATCTCGGATTGGTCTGAAAATTTTACCAAAAATCAAGAATAAGATTTTAAGACTCATGGTGAAATTCGTTTGAAGAAATAATTTGTAGTTTTAAAATTAAAAATCCCGGAATCAGTCACCTGCCGACTCAGTTGGGATTTTCATAAATTCGTAAAATCTCCAGAAAAAGAGTATAAGTAGGAAATATGATTCTAAGCAATAATGTCTAAAGGACTTTCTAGAAATTCCTAACAGTTTGGAAGATAAAAATTCGGAAATCGGCCAGCGGTACTGGCCGACACCGGTTTCGGAGAAATTCATTTTAATTCCAGAAAATTCCAGAAAATCACATAAAATCTAAAATATTGAAAAATGATATTTGAAATTAAAATCGGTCAAATACGGAAGGTACATCGGAAAATACGGTCAAAGGACTGAATACGTAACTAGGCACGTATTCCGGGAGAGGGGTATTACAATCTACCCACCTTACAAAAATTTCGTCCTCGAAATTTCATAAGGTGAAAGATAACAGGAAAAGCAACAGATAGATATGGATACAAGGAAAGATAACGGTAAAGAAGAGTAGAAGAAAAGAGTCTTACCCAATCAAGATGTGAAAAGTTGAGGATAACGCTCCCGGATAACGTCCTCACGCTCCCAAGTGGCCTCTCCTGGCGCATGCCTGTTCCATGACACCAATACCAATGGAATAGCTCTGCTCTTCAGTGTCTTGACACTCCTATCCAGAATGGCCAACGGCTGCTCTTGGTATGATAAATCCGGTTGTAGCTCCAGCTCGGAATGATCCAGAATATGGCTGTCATCCCTGACATACTTCCTCAACTGAGACACGTGGAAGACATTATGCACCCCGTCCAAAGATGGCGGTAATGCCAATCTATAGGACACATCTCCCACACGATCCAGGATCTCGAATGGGCCAATATACCTTGGACTTAGCTTCCCACGAGTACCGAACCGGATCACTCCCTTGGTAGGTGATATCCTCAAGAATACATGATCTCCAACCTGGAACTCTAATGGCCTTCTCCGAGTGTCTGCCCAACTCTTCTGCCTACTCTGAGCAGCCCTGAGATGATTTCTGATAACCCTGACTTTCTCTGTAGTCTGCATCAGAATCTCTGGTCCCAAAAGACTCCTCTCACCGACTTCATCCCAACAAATCGGTGATCGGCACTTCCTACCATACAATGCCTCAAAGGGTGCCATCTTAATACTTGCCTGGTAGCTGTTGTTATATGAAAACTCAGCCAAGTGAAGATGGTCTTCCCAAGATCCCCCAAAGTCAATCATGCAAGCCCTCAACATATCTTCAAGGATCTGGATAGTCCTCTCAGATTGTCCGTCTGTCTGAGGATGATAAGAAGTACTGAATTTCAGACGAGTTCCCAGACTTTCTTGGAGACTCTCCCAGAAATGAGATCTGAATCTGGTGTCTCTATCTGACACAATACTAACTGGAACTCCATGCAGACGAACCACCTCCTTCATATACTTATCTGCCAGAACCTCTGTCGACTGGCCTACCCTGAATGGTATGAAGTGAGCTGACTTGGTGAGGCGATCAACTATCACCCACACCGCATTATTACCCCTGGGACTCCGAGGTAATGCCGTCACGAAGTCCATGGTGATGTGCTCCCATTTCCACTCGGGTATCGGCAAAGGTTGAAGAAGTCCAGCTGATCTCTGATGCTCGATCTTTATCTGCTGGCAAACCAAGCACTTAGCAACAAACTGGGCTATCTCCCTCTTCATGGCATTCCACCAAAAGTGCTTCTTCAGGTCCTGGTACATCTTGTTTCCTCCTGGATGTATAGAATAAGCTGAACTGTGTGCTTCCTCCAAAATCTTCTGTCTGACTTCTCCTCGGGGAACACAAAGTCTATTTCCAAAATACAATGCACCATCTGGGTGAATGCAGATATCCGACCTCAATCCAGCCTCCACCTGAGCTCTGAATGTCTGCAATCTGGGGTCCTCCATCTGAGCTTCCTTGATCTCCTCTATCAATGATGACTGGATCTGTAAAGCCATGAACTGCCCGGCCTTATCACCCCCTTGCACTAACATCAAATCCAATCTGATGAATTCCTGAATCAACTCCCTCTGCTGTGTGAGGTGGACTAGCACTCTGTTCTCTGGCATCCTGCTCAGTGCATCAGGAACGGTATTGACTTTGCCTGGATGATACTGCAAGTCAATGTCATAGTCTGCCATCAGCTCCAGCCACCGCCTCTGCCTCATATTCAACTCCTTCTGTGAGAAATATACTTGAGGCTCTTGTGGTCTGTGTATATCAACACTTTGTCTCCCAGAAGGTAGTGTCTCCAGATCTTCAAAGCAAATATCACAGCTGCCAACTCCAAGTCATGAGTTGGGTAATTCCTCTCATGAGGCTTCAACTGCCTAGATGCATATGCTATAACATGATCATGTTGCATAAGCACACACCCCAGGCCTTTACCTGATGCATCACAGAAAATGACCATCCCTCCTCTTCCTGAAGGGGTCCTCAAGATTGGAGCTGAAATAAGCCTCTGCTTCAACTGCTCAAATGCTGCATCACATTCTTCTGTCCATATGTATCTCTCCCCTTTTCTGGTGAGCCTGGTCAACGGAGCTGCAAGTCTAGAGAAATCCTGGACAAAGCGCCTGTAATATCCGGCTAGTCCAAGAAAGCTCTTTATCTCAGTCACCGTCTTCGGAACTGGCCAATTCTGCACTGCCTGGACTTTACTGGGATCAACTGAAATTCCTTCTGCTGAAACTATGTGTCCGAGGAAGGCTACGCTGTCCAACCAGAATTCACACTTGCTCCTTTTGGCATGAAGCTGCTCCTGCTGGAGGGTCTGCAACACAATCCTCAAGTGCTCTGCATGCTCCTTCTCATTCCTTGAATAGATCAGGATGTCATCTATGAATACAACTACAAACTGATCTAGGTAAGGGGAGAACACTCGATTCATCAAATCCATGAAAACCGCAGGGGCATTGGTGACTCCGAAAGGCATAACTAGAAATTCATAGTGGCCATAACGGGTCCTGAATGCCGTCTTCGGAACATCCTCCTTCTTCACCCTCAGCTGATGGTAACCCGACTGCAAATCTAACTTAGAAAATACACGGGCTCCATGGAGCTGATCAAACAAATCATCAATCCGGGGCAAGGGATACTTGTTCTTGATGGTGACCTTGTTCAACTCTCTATAATCAATACAAAGCCTCTTACCACCATCCTTCTTATTCGCCAAGAGCACTGGAGCTCCCCATGGTGAAGTGCTCGGCCGAATCAATCCCTTGTCCGAATACTCCTGCAGCTGCTTCTTCAAGATCTCCAACTCCGTCGGTGCCATCCTGTACGGAGCCTTGGATATAGGAGCTGTCCCTGGAACTGTATCAATGGAGAACTCCACTATCCTCTCCGGTGGAAGTCCTGAAATCTCAGCAAAGACTCCTGGAAATTCATCCCACACTGGCACTCCCTTCAGAACCTCCGAAGTGGTCATCTGAACCTCCTTCTTAGCAGGCTTCACCTCTCCACTAAACTGGAACTCCGGCTGATGCGGGATTCTGAAATTGATCTTCCTCCCTCTACAGTCGATCACCGCATAGTACTGACTGAGCCAGGTCATGCCTAAGATTACGTCGTACCCTTTGGTGTCTAGTACGAGCATATCTATGGCCAAGGTCTTCCCACAAAGCTCCACTGGACAGTCAGCACAAACTCTAGAAGATACAACTACCCCATTCCCAGTACTTATCTCCCACTTGTGGTCTAAAGCCTTAACAGGTATGGAATGAACAGCCACAAAATGGTCGGAGATATAACAGTGGGATGCACCCGAATCGAAGAGAGCGAGAACAGGTATAGAATGAACTCTGATGTTACCTGTAATCACCTCCTCTGAAGCCTCAGCCTCCTCTGCTGTCAGGTTGTAGGCCTGACCTCTGCCACGCCCTGCTGCTGTCCGGGCTCCTCTCTGCACTGGGCGAGCAACATGCGGTGGAGGAAGGGGAAGAGCTCTCCTCATCACTGGTCCCTGGTGCCTCTGCCCAACTGGCCCTGGTAGTGCCCTCTGTCCATTCTGCCCTTGAGGTGCCGGCAAGGTTTGATTAGCAAACCCCATTCTCCTGTGCGGACAGGTCTCCACGGCATGGTCTCGTGCTCCACACACCAAACACCATCCGTTTGCCCTCCGGCAATCCTGCTGAGAGTGTCCTGGTTTCTGGCAGAAATTGCAGATAAGACCTGGTCGAGCCACCTGGTAAGGAACTGCCCTGAATGGTTGCCTGGCCTGGACCTTCGCTGCTCTGGACGGTCCTCCTCTACCCACCGGTACAAACGGCCTCTTCATGGCCTGGTCCTTCCTCTGATCTCCTTGCTTCTTCTCAAACCCACGCTCCACCTCTCGAGCGCTGGTGAGAACTTCTGCATAGGTCTTCAGATGGTGGGGCATTAGGAACATCTGAATGTCCATTTGCAGACCTTGCTGGAACCGGCTTGCCCTCTTCTCCTCATCCGCTATCATGTACGGGGCGAAGCGACTCAACCTGAGAAATTCTGCAGCATACTCATCTACGGATCTGTCCCCCTGTTGAAGCCTGATGAACTGCTCCTCCATGTCCTTCTGAGCAGTGGCGGGAAAGAACCTGCTATAAAAGCTCTTGGAGAACGTATCCCAAGAGATAGGTTCCTTCAAGCGAGCCTCCTCTGCAAGCCACCAAGTCCTGGCTATGTCCTTCAGCTGGATCTTTGCAACCTCCACTTGGTTCTCCTTAGGCACCCTGGCGGCGTTCAGCAGATCGGTGGTGTCTGTTAACCACTGTTCAGCCTCCAATGGCCTCTCGACTCCCGTGAATACGGCCGGCTGTAGCCGTCGGAAGTCTGAGATGCTCCCCGGCTTCTGCTCCTTCGGGGCTGCCAACTCCTGCCTGAGGAGCTCAGTCTGCTGCTGCTGATTCTCCATCTGCTGTTGCTGGTTTCCCAGCATAGTCTGAATGATCCTCAGGACATCAGCACCCTCTCCTCCTACGGGTCCATTCGGTACTTGCCCGATGTTGTTGCGACCCGAACGTCTCTCCATACCGAAAGGGATAAGATCTGGAATTGGAGACAAAGGGAAGGAGTTTAGGATACGAGGAGTGAATCAAGGACGGAATCAAGAAGGACTAGATAACTTTGTACATTGTAGTTGGCATAAGCAAATCACTAGAATTTGCCACTTGATTGTACTTTTAGGTTTGAGAGCCTAGGCTCTGATACCAACCTGTAACGCCCCGATCCCAAAGATACGGGGACGTCACTGCAACGCATATACGTAGGCCAGATGGTGCCCCCACGTATATACGCTAAGCATAAGTACAACAAGTATCAGAGTACAACACACACAGCGTGGTATAATCATATGCCAACTTACAAAATATAAGTACAAAGTTACACAAGTTATGATAAGCAAAAATCACTTTACAAGTGTCCTTTATCACAACCCAAGTCCAAAAAGAACGATATACAACCAAAAATACAAAAGTGCTCACGTAAGGATGGAGATCCGTGAACCAAAAAGAAGTGTCGGGCAGGATAGATCTAGAGCTGGTCAGCCTGCTCTCCTAGGTAAGCCAAGTCCTCTGTGGAAGGCTCCACTTCGTTCCAAGCCTCAGAATCTGAATATGCAAATCCAAAGGGTCAAGACATAATACAACAAATAAAAGATAGCCAAGTGGCAAGGATCATGAATAGAGATAATGAAATAGTACTAAGTAACAATGCATGACAAGAGATGTAAACTAAGAAAGATAAAGTCATATGCAATAAATCTACAATTAATGTCTTATTATTATTACTTGTCTTACTGTGATATCTAGCTATGTGACCCAGCGTCCCAGAGCACATAGATCCATATCCTAGTGAAACAAGGTTGTTATTGGAAACAGCGGTTGTATCGACGAACTATGTTTACAGTGTGTCCCGTGCATGCCCGGGACCACGGCCCAGTATTGTTCCGTTGCTTGAAGACGGAACCTGCCGCTAGGCTAAACAGGAGGGTCTTATGTATGCCCTTGTCATGACAGTAAACAGGAAAGGGAGGAAGCACTCCCCTCGGTCCCCTGGAGTACCACAGGTAAGACCGGAAACATGGTGCACATCCTAATACCACTGTAAACACGAACACATATCGATATCCGCATATTTCCCCCTGACCCATGTGTAAGTTGGTGCATTTTATGTAAAAGTCCGGTGTATCATGCTTTGTTTTAAGAGATGGCATGATAGGTGGTGATGTTGCTATTTAACATGCCATGAAACGAATATATACAATAACAAGTCATGAGGCAATAGGAGATGCATCCATTCAGTTATATGTCATGTAGTGCTAGTATTGAAGCATGAACAAGCAGGAAATAATACACATGTAACAAGTATAGGTACTAAATTTAGAACAGAAATTAACTATGACACACAGCCAGGATTAGTCGACTAGGGGTAATGGTTAGTCGACTAATAGGGTTTCTAGTCGACTAGGAGTTTGGATTGATCGACTAAAACTGGGATACAGAGTGTTGGAATTCTGTTTCAGTGCATGCTAGTCGACTAGGGTAAGAGGGTTAGTCGACTAATAGGAAGTACTAGTCGACTAACAGATATTTCGGTCGTCTAGATCTGTGATACAGAAAGTTGGGTTTTCTGGTCCAGGATGGATTAGTCGACTAGGTGGATTCAGGAGTCGACTAATATGGGTTTCCAGAGAGTTTATTAGTCGACTGATATTTTTGGTCAAGTCGACTAATGCTGTGTCTTCCAGAAAAACTAAATTTCAGCTAAGTGTTCTAGTCGACTAGGTCTTAGGGTAAGTCGACTAATAGTGGGGAAAATCAGTGTACAGGACAGAAATTCTGGAAACGTGTTTGATGGCTAAATTCCTGGTTTTAGGTGACCTATGTGTACAAGAAGTGTAAACACAGTGCTCTAAGGCTAATACAAGTCTTGGTGAGTGAATTACTCCCTTGGAATGGTTGGATTTGAGCTTAGATGACCTAAAAATAGGATTTTTAGTGTGCAAGTGAACAAAGATTTCTACTTCAAGTATGTGATGTGTGAACTAGGTCTTGGTGAGTAAGAACTCACCTGGAGGGGTCAAATCTGAAGCTTGATCCAAGGATGGAGGTGTTGGCTCCAATCCACAACTTGTAGTTGAAGCTAGGTTGAAGGATTCTCCCTTGGAGTTGCCTTGATGAAGCCTTGGGTGAATCTCTTGTGATCTTGAGGTGGAAGTGAAGGGATTGGGTGCTTGGAGTTAGGGTTTAGTTGTGGAAGGAGGAGATCTTGGAGCTTCTCTTCTCTTGTTGAAGTGAAAGAGAGAAAAAGAGTAATTTGCAAATGAATAGGAATTTATAGTTTGGGATTTTTGTAAAGGGGTTGGGATTTTGATGGATGAGAGGGACTTTTGTGTAAAAAGGGGGTGAGGTGAGTGTCCTCTCCTTGGCCACTTGGCCGGCTGTGGGAGAGGGAGAGAGTGAGTGGGGTTAGGTGAAGTGGTGAGTGGGAAATGAGGTGGAAATGAAGTGGAATTGGAATTTTGAAATTTTTGAAAAAAGGTCCGAATTTCAAGTATCTCGGATTGGTCTGAAAATTTTACCAAAAATCAAGAATAAGATTTTAAGACTCATGGTGAAATTCGTTTGAAGAAATAATTTGTAGTTTTAAAATTAAAAATCCCGGAATCAGTCACCTGCCGACTCAGTTGGGATTTTCATAAATTCGTAAAATCTCCAGAAAAAGAGTATAAGTAGGAAATATGATTCTAAGCAATAATGTCTAAAGGACTTTCTAGAAATTCCTAACAGTTTGGAAGATAAAAATTCGGAAATCGGCCAGCGGTACTGGCCGACACCGTTTCGGAGAAATTCATTTTAATTCCAGAAAATTCCAGAAAATCACATAAAATCTAAAATATTGAAAAATGATATTTGAAATTAAAATCGGTCAAATACGGAAGGTACATCGGAAAATACGGTCAAAGGACTGAATACGTAACTAGGCACGTATTCCGGGAGAGGGGTATTACATTAACACCTTCATAAATATGCTAGATATTTCAAAAATCAAACAAATATCTACCCTCTATAAGCTTGTTTGTTTTCTTGGAAGATAACTTTCTCCTTAACTCTAGAGTTTGATTCTTCGAGGAAAAGGAGGCGACAAGCTTGGATCTGATCCAAGCTGGCGCTGACGTGGACGAGCTCGGAGATCAAGATACTTTCTTTTTTCTTCCGCCCGAATTTGACCACAAGGAGGCGACAAGCTCAAGGATCTATATAAAAAAAATATTTTTTATTCCATCGATCTTTCTCTCTCTCTCTTCTTCTCCTTCTCTTCCTCTTGCCTTTTTATTCCCATCAAACAACTCATCACTAAGAAGAGAGAAGTGTCTCCTTTCTCCCTTCAATCTCTCTTCACCTCCTCTTTTTATCTCTTTATTCTCTTCTAAAAAACAAACAGGCTCACAACGTCTCTTCGCTCTGTTGTCACCAGCAAGTACACCAGAAACATGCATCAATGTTTCCAACCACATTGACATCCTCTGATATCATCATTGCGTACTCTAAAAAAGGCACTCAAATCGACTAATCTCATCACATCATCACTGCTCACATACTCCTCTAATCACCACCACTCACACCCATCCCACAACTGTCCTCACATTTTCTCCCTTCTTTCCACGTAGTCCAAACACATGACCTTCCCATGCCCTATAACGACAATTGGTCATTTTACACCTAGCAACCCCTCATGGGAGGCTTTGAGCCTATTTAGGTAATGGAAGAGAGAGGAAGAGAGGAAGGGGTAGGAAGAGGAAATGAAGAGGGCAAGATTCCCCTCTTCTTGATTTGTTGTTTGGAGAATGGAAGAGAAGAAGAGGGAAGAGGGGAAAAAAATCCAAATTGCCCATCTCTCTCCTCCCCCCTCTTATGCTACCAAGCCCCCTACCTAGATCCACGCGCTCTAAACCTCTTCTAACCAAAAAATGAGGGGAAGAGATCTTTTTCCCTCTTTCGCCACGTCAGCGCCTCACTGGCGCCGACGTGGCCAAAGAAGTGCTCTTCGCCTCAGCATCCAAATGGCGGAGGAGAGCCCCGTGCCAGGTGCCGGCGCCCCATTCGGCCCCGCCTCTCTCTTCCTCCAAAACAAACATACCCTTTATGTAGGCCACATCGCCTTTCAAGGGAATGAATATTACCACCCACCAAAGTGAAGAAGGCATCCACCAAGATTTATAGATGTGCCATTATATTTTTTGACACAACTACCCTCATGAAAAAGATTAAAATGCCCTCTTTCTTTTCTTCTCTTTTCCCGGCGAACGGCGACGAGCCCTCGCCGACGCTTTCTCTTCCTCCCTCTCTGTCACCCCCTCCCCGACCTCCCCTCCCCGACTCCCCCTCCTCCCTAGTCCCCCTCCCTATCTCCCCCCTCCCCTTGCCCCTCCCCTCCACCCCCCGATCTCCCCTCCTCTCCCTCTCCCCCGACCCGCTCCCTCCTGCGCCCACCCTCCGACGGCCGAACATATACTCTATGGTTGGTCAACTCCGGTTGAACATATCAATATATATCCGGTTTTGTTGGCCGAACAGAGAGGATGAAGGAGATGGAGGGGAGGAGGGGAGAGGGAGGAGGAGGTCAATGGAGGGAAAGGAGGGCGTAGGGGGAGATTGGGGGCAGGGGAAGGGAGGGGGAGATTGGGTGGAGGAGGGGAGGGGAATCGTTAGAGAAGGAGACGCTGCGGAGAGGGTTTGCCAGAGAAGGGAACGACGCCTGCGTGTCGATAAACGAGAAGGAGAGAAGGTGAAGAAGGAAAAAAAATATTTTAATTATTTATAAATTTTTGAGGGTATTTTTATAAACTGGTTGGTGCTAGAATTTGTGCGTCTTTCTCATTTCTTTAAGTGGCAATATTTTCTCCCACCTGAGGTCTTCCCCCAACTTTGACAGAAATTCAACTTACCCCTGACCTCTCCAGCCTGGCGTCAACAGCTTCCAGCCTGGCTCAAATCCTTCGCGTCACCTTCTCTTCCCCCATCCCCATAAAAGCCACCCTTTCGTCTCCTCCCCTTCTCATATCTCAATCCACAAATCACAGCTAACGGCAAAAAAAAAAAATATACAAGAATCAAATAATTCGCCAAACTATTCATATTCATTCGTATCGTACCTTAATGGGGATCTGCCCGTCTTGTGAGGCGACGGCGGTGGGCCCGGCGGCGACGGCGAAGCTGATCCTCGCCGACGGCGAGCTCCGGGAGTTCGACCATCCCGTGAAGGTCTCTTGCATTCTCGAGAAGAACTCGGAGTGGTTCGTCTGCGACGCCGACGAGATGGAGTTCGACGGGTTCGTTTCGGGGGTTGGATCCAGTGAGGAGCTGAACCCGGCAGATCTACTTCGTCCTGCCGAGATCGATGCTGAAGCGGCCGCTGCACGCCGAGGATCTCGCGGCGCTCGCCGCGAAGGCGAGCGCCGCGCTGATGACGGGCGGTCGGCGGTGGCGACGTCGTTTTTTCAGTGCTGGATCGAAGAGGGAGGGGGCGAAGACGGTGGCGGAGAGGCGGCGGAGGTCGAAGAGGAGCGGCAGTGGCAGGGGGCGTAATTTCGTGACGGATCTGTGTGCGATTCCGGAATAAACAGTGAAATGAGGAGCGGATTCGAGAAAATTCTTTCGTTGAGGAAGAATGAGGTGGCCGGCACCGCTGCTCCGCGGTGGAGACAGAGCTTAAAGAGAACCATCGATCATCGGGTAAAGATTTATTATTTTGAGCGGGGCGAGAGGGAAGGAACTTTTTGAAACTTAGATGTTCTGCGAGGCATCGGAACGGGCGCTTCTTTTTGTAATTTTGTGCATATAAAGAAACAAACAAATTGGAAATATTAAAAGAGAGATGAACTATTTTTGGTCATGGCTACATTTTTCGGTTTGCGTTCATGTTGATGATGGTTGAGGTCTTTAGTTTTTCTTGCATAAAAAATTACGGATGATGCCATTTCTCTGGAGATTGGATTCCTTTGATGGGAAGTGGACATTAGCACTAGAAGGAGAATTCGCATAAAAAGAAAAGCTAGCTCGAACTAGTAAAACACTTTCTCATTGTGTTGCAAATAGAATTTTTCGAAGATTTTCTTTTTTGTTTTTTTTTTTTGACATCAAATAAAGTAAATCAAATAATTAGCTAAGCTAATTTTGTTGACAAATGAGTTAGAATGAACCTAACAATTATATCTAATTTCTGATTATTCGACCTCTATTATCTCAACATGGCGCCTATAAAGCAAAACTCTTATTCTATCCAACAAACAAGCTAGTTTGATTTCATTTTTTTGAAAAGTTTGCTCCCATGTTAATTTGAAAACTTTCTTTCTGTATCTTTCTTTTTTGGGCTTTTCAGATGTTAGTCCCTCAAATCTTTCATATTATGATATTAATTCCTCGATTTTTTTGAATTGTTTATTTAGTCCAAATCTCATTAGTTACATCCAATTAGTCCTTCTAATTAGTTTTTATCCAAGTGGAGAGAATATTCCATTAACTTACTCCCTTCTCGACTTTTTTGCCTTCAACGTCTCTCTCTGCCCACCCCCTCCCCTCCGCTGCAACGCCCTCACCAGCGTCCAAATCACCCCATCATTGTCCCTTATCTCTCATCACACAAACACAATGTCGCCTCTAGTTCTCCCCATTTTCTTCTCTCTCCTCCTGTTTGAAGTTCACCTAGGGGGGGTTGAATAGATGAATAGCTAATCTAATGATGTATTAATACGAAATTAAAATTATTTATGCAAACTAAAAACTTTTATGTAAAACACACAAGATATAACAAAGAGTGAGCTAAATTCCCGGTGAAGGGTTATGGACTATCTCCTCAAGATTCTTCTAGATAAGAGTTGAGGTGCCGCTATGACTCTCTTGGTTGAATACAAGTATGAGCAAACAATCCCAAGCATATATCAATGGAGCACAAATATATCAAGCATATAAAGAGATATAGAGAGAGAGAGAGAGAGAGAGAGAGAGAGCAATCGCAAATACGCGAGATTTGTTTCAAGGTTCGAGCACCCTTGCTTTACGTCCCCGCCTTTAACACTATGAAGGATTTCCACTATAAACGATCCCACCGGATCACTCGGTGCCTCAACACCTACAAGGAGTTCACAATAGAACTCTTGGAGTCACTAGTCCCCTCACTTGTTCCCGCAAGAACAAATACACACAAGCACACTAGCTTGCCGAGGCCG
>JAVJIF010014849.1:0-99176 GCA_038442645.1 Agave tequilana
TAAGTGTTGCCAAATCTCATAGGCGGATTGGCAATGAATTACCCGTGTAAGGTCATCCTCATTCAAGGCGGTCAATAGGGAGTTTTTGGGCCTTGGAGTTAGCCTCATATAATTTAAAGTCAAGGTCGGTCCAAGTGCTCTCATCACCATCGGGTTGCTTCATAGGGTTTGGTCAAGGACTTGGCTACTAAGCTACCCAAAGATTGCAAAAATATAGTCATCCTAACCTTCTAAATTGGGAATTGAGGCCATCAAATTTAGGTGGGGATTTATGTTGTTCGGCCATGTTTTACTAGTGTATGAATGGATGAATGAAAATGTGATTAGCAATATTTTAAGGATCTCTCTATGGATGTTAAGCCAAACCTAGAGTCCAAGCTCTGATACCAATTGAAAAGTCACCTAGAGGGGGGTGAATAGGTGACAATGCTAATCAAAGGGCAAATAAAAATTTAAAGCTACAAACAATTACAATCAAGAATCACAAGATGAATGCAAGCAAGTAAGTATGACAATGAATATGATGAGCAAGTAATAAGTGCAAGCAAAGTAGAGTAAGAATTGCAAGAATGTAAACCAATCGCAAACCAAGGATGTTATCGAGGTTCGAGCACCCAGCTCTACTCCCCCGCCTTCCCCAGAAGGATTCCGACCACTTCCACTATCACAAAGATCTCAAATACAATGGAGTACCCAACTCCTACAATCTCAAGAACAAGTAATTTCCTTGTAGTCAAAAGACCACAAACTCTCTCTTTCAAATATCTCTTCCCTTACAAAGGTCCTTAGAGAATATTGAGTAGGAATGAAGCTCTTATTGTAGTGAAGAAAGAAAATTAAATCAGAGAGTATTTGAAAACCCTTCAGAAAATCAGTGAGAAATTCAGCACAAAAACCAAGAAACAAGTCTCTTTGAAAGCCTCAAACTTTGAATTTTCTAGCAAAAATTTGTTGTAACAAATCTCTCCCCAAACACCCCTATTTATAGGAGAGGGCTAGGGTTTAGGGATAAAATAATTACTGATGTTTAGGAGGTAATTAGATCAAAATATATCCTTAAACGACCTTTTAAACACAAAAGACAAAAATAAACAGCTCACTTAAAATCTGCCCGTTACTGTTCAACGGACACATCGGTCGACTGGGCCGGTCGACCGGTAGTTCAAAAATTCGACCGTTATAGGCTAGCGGTCGACCGACCCCGTCGACTGAGAAAACCTGTGAGCAAAAACAATATCTCGGTCGACCGCCCCGGTCGACTGGCAGACATGCACACTGATACGTGCCTCTGCCAGACTGCGGTCGACTGGTCCGGTCGACCGGACCAGACTGACACAGACTCGGTCGACTGTCCCGGTCGACCGGATCAGGTCAAAAATCATTTTTGGAAAAGAAAATAAAGAGAATTTTGATTTTAACAAAAATACTTTTGAACAGGGATAGTATAAAATATAAAGATGTATCTGTAGACAAAAACTTGTATGCAAAAATATTTTGTATAATTTATAAGAATTATTTTGGAACGAGCATGTGCGCAAAAACGTGTGTGATAGAGCTTCAAACCTATCCACTATTCTTAACATACTATAAACTGAAAAACAAATTACATGAAGACTTCTTGAGCTATCTTCAAGTCTTTGAGCCATCCATGCCTTGCTAGTGCTTCTCTTCTATGATCCTTTCTTGATGTGCAATTTGCCTTCCTTACTTTGTGGAACTTAAAGTTCTTGCATAGCTAGCGAATGGTCTCTAAACATGGTACAAACTGAAACTTATCTTAACAAACTTATTAGTACAAATAGCTCTACTTTGGTTTGTCATTATCAAAACACAAAACAATTGGAGAGTGTAACCTCTTGGGCCAACAAAAACCCCTACCATCCATGGGTGGCTGGATGGGAGATCATGCTCATGTATGCTTTATATTGAAATCATTTTAAACTTGACATGGTTGGGTGATAGTTTTATGAGATATACACTTGATCTTATTGTTGTTTCAATTGGTATCATTGAATTCTTTCAATTGGTATCAATCTTAACATTTCTTGTATACTCTATATGTTTGTATGTATGTATGCTTTCAATTCCAAGAATATCAACTTTCAATTGGTATCTAATTTTCATACATATATATATTTTGTTTATGCTAAAAGCTTGAGTTTTAACTTTGTTTCAATTGATTCAATTTTCAATTGTATCTCATTTCAAGCTTATGCATTGTTTTTGTTGGTATTTCATAAAGGGGGAGAAAATTCGATTTTCATGTTTACAATTGGTATTTGTATTTCCACTCCCTTGCTTTATGATAGAAATAAAAATTTAAATTGATATCATATACTTAAAAAGAAAAATACTCTCTTTTGATATCAAGATGTTTATTGAAAGTTTTAAAAATTGGTATATCAAATTTTGTTTAAAGAAAAATTCAAAAGTTTTGATTTATATTGCTATATGCAAGGAGAGCTTAACATCTCTTCTACATATAGATTCATGATGAGTGTATCTTGTATTGAAGAGCTTGACAATCTCTTCTTTATGTGGTACACGTGTGTAGGGGGAGCTTCACATCTCCTCTTATGCATTGCATAGTATATGTTATGTGAATTAGGGCTTGTCATCCCTCCTTCATGTAATGTATCTATATAAGGAAGCTTCACATCTTCCTCTTCATGAATGTATATCGCATATATCATTTATCTATTGATCTATGTTTACTTTCAATTGGTATCAAGATATTACTTTGACATATTTTCTATTGATACCTTAATTGATTGTCACCCCTATTTGGTTTGTTTTTGTTTTAGACAAAAAGGGGAAGAACATTGTCTTTATTTACCCCTAATTGATGATTGTTTTTTTTTTGTATTAAAAAGGGGGAAAAGATTTTGTTTTGTTTTGGTTTTTACCCCTTGTTGATGATTGACAAAAAGGGAGAGAAGTTTTATATATGCATATTCATTTTTGCATATATTAAGTTTAATTTAGTTTAATTTTAATTGGTATTTAGGGCATGTTTTGTTTTGAACATTTCATTGGGTATCTAGAGCCTTTTATTGTTTATGCATAGATATGCATTCTGTAACGCTCCGATCCTGCGGGTACGGAGACGTTACTGCAACGTATATACGCAGGTCCGAAATACCCTCACGTATATACGCTAATCAGTACAGGTAAGAATCAGAGTACGAAAACAAGTGGTGCATTATACATTCCAACACATGAGTACAATTACAAAGTTATCACCAGAGGTGATCCAATATTACATGAATATTACATCACTGATATGCGCAATTGCGAGATTACAAAGATATGTACATGTATGAACAGTAACAAAGACAGGCTCAGAGTCATAACAAGAAAACTCTAGAGCCGCACATGGGGGCCTGGAAGGATGGGGCTCTGGACGGTCTGCTGGAGATCCACGCTACCACTGCGCTACTCTGATCAGCAACTGAGAGAATCTACAAGTTTCAAGCTCTGACATGCTCCAAGTTCCAGGACCTGGACATGAGAATCTAGGGGAGTCAGATAGAACTCCCCAGGCGAGTGGTGATACAAAAGCCAGATGGCGTGCTGAGATAAGTACAAGTGTATCGATAAAACCGAATCATAATCATGCATTGAAAACCGTGTCGTGAGCATAAGCATGTATAGGCAGGTAGATATATAACAAGTGATATCAAGCAGGAAGTACTCATGGTATGGTAAGATAGGAACATGAGACTGATGGAATGGAACACAAGGAATAAAGCAGGGTATGAGCAGCGAATATGATAATAATCATAAAACCAGAAATCCGATGTAAAACCCAATAGAAGTAAGCTCGGTAAAGCATACAACGGATTCATAGTTGGCATCTTTTATTATTATTATTACTCGTCTTACCCTGATGTCTAGATATGTGAAACTAGCGTCCCAGCACACATATATCCACATCTGAGTAAAGCAAGGTTGTTATTGGAAACCAACGGTGGTATCAACGAACAATGTTTACAGTGGGTCCCGTGTATACCCGGGACCATGGCCCAGGATGTTCCGTTGCTTGGTGACGGAACTACCGCAGGCGATTCAGGAGGGTCTTATGGATGCCCTTATCAAGATGGTACTAGGAAGGGAGCCAGCTCTCCCCTCGGTCCCCTGGAGGTCCACAGGTCAGACCGGAAGTTTTAGTTGCACAACATGCCTAATACCACTGTAAACACGAACATATATTGATAGCCGCAAGTTTCCCCCGACCCAATGTAAGTTGTCCAGTTTATGGTTTATTAGGTAGTTATCAAATTTACGGGAATAGCAGGTACAAGACATGATCAGGAATTCAGGAGTACATGAGTACTATAATTTCAGGTCACTGTATATATAATACAGGATAACAAGTACAAGATTCAAGTCACTGCATGTAATGCAGGATAACAAGTATAGTATTCCCGTAAATGAGAATAATCACAGGTCAAGTATATCATGCCGAGTGTCAAGTGATAGCATGACAGGAGGATGATATTTGGCAGGTGACCAATCAAGTCAAGAGATTGATATTAGTCCGGTAGCAAGTCATGTCATAACAAAGGGCCTTGCCAAGTAGTAGCATGTCTGGTGTCAGGTGATAACACCTCAGTTGTCAGGTGATACAAACAGGTGTTAAATAGTAGCATGTAAATGACAGGTATGAAGTAATGGCATAGCAAGTGTTAACATATCAGGTAAATACGTGACATGATGATAGAGTAGTAGCTGAGCACAACCAAGCGGAGCGGAGCAAGCTGGAGGCACAGTCAGCAAACAGTATTAACACTAGAAGCGTCTGACAAGGTTACCGGGACAACTCGGCTTAAAGTGCGAGTAGAAAATCCGGCAGCATCTCGCCTAGATGAATCTAGTGGTAAAGTGCTGAACGCTGATCATGATAACCAGGCGGAGCTGAACAAGCTGGAGGCACAGGCAGCGAACAGGGTTTAGACACTAATGCGCTTGGCGAGGTCACCGGGACGACTCGTTTTAGAATACGAGTAGAAAATCTGGAAACAACTTGCCTAGACGGATGTAGAATAAAGCGCTGAGCGCTAAGTATGCTCACCAGACGGAGCTGAGAAACCTGACGGTCCCAATCACTTCTCTTTCGAGATAGTGAGAGACCGAGGCTGAAGGACTGAAAGACCAAAAACGCTCGGGGTTTAAGTGCACTCTCGGTGGCTATCAGCCATCCCAGGAGTGGGCAGAAACCCAGAGTTCAACGACCATGAAGGGTCGGCCACGCATAGTATAAAGCAGTAAAATACAGATAAACATGGAATAAAATACATGGCGACCCGACAAAGCGGGGGACCCAAATGGAGGCGATAGCGAGGACACTCGCCTAAATATCTGGAATAGCTGAAAACTCTGAAATCCATGGAACTCGCGTACGCGCCATAAATATAATAAGTGAAGAGGAGAGAGAAAGAGTTAGAGAGAAAGAGAGAGGAAAACTAGAGAGAAAGTATATGAAAGGAGAGAGTGCACAGGGAGACCGGGTTTTGAGAGTGAGACGCGGGTTCGCAGACGCGGGAGTCACAGACGCGGGAATCGCGTCGCAAAGGTGCCACAAACGCGGGGTTCGAGACCCGCGTTCAAGTCAGGACACGAGAAGAACGCGGACGCGGTCATGGGTTCCGCGTCGCGTTAGCATGAGAAGAACACAGACGCGGGCATTAGCTCCGCGTTGTGCAGACATGAAAGGGACACAGACGCAGGCATGGACTCTGCGTTGTGTCGGTACAAGAACGTGAAGGCCGCGTTTAAACAGATGCCAAGAACGCGAAGATCCACGTTAAGGCTTTGCCTGGACGCGGGGGTAAGATCCGCGTCAGCAATATACAGAGAGGAGGAGGGAGAGAGAAGGAAAGGTGCTTGCTTTGGTGGTGGTGTTATTTGATGGAGGAGTTGGATTTTGATGGAGTAATGAAAAAGAAGGTGAAGGAGGTGATGTTTGGAGGTTGAAGTGTAGTGGAGATGGAGGTGGTGTTGTGATGGTGAAAGTGATGGTGGAAGTGAAGATGGTGGTGGAAAATAGTAGAGGTGATGGTGATGTTAGTTTTGTCGTTGTAATCGTCACCGTAATGATTACCGGAATAATCGCGAACGATTACCGGAATAATCATCGGAGATATTACCGACGAAGAAGAGCTCGGCCCCAATCCAAAAGAGGTGGCCGGCTCTTAATGTGGTGATGGGGTGGTGGTTTTGTGGAGGGTTTTGATGGTGGTGGTATTTTTGGAGAAGGTAAAAGAAGGTGGAGGCTTTGGTGGAGTTGTTGAGTTTGTAGTGGTTTACATGGAGATGGAGGAGGAAGAAGATGAAGGTAAGGAGTTGGAGAAGTTGTAGTGGTTGTTGTTGTGGTGGAGATGAAGGAGGAGTTGGTGGTGGTTAAGGTGTTGATGAAGAGAAAATGAAGTGGAAAGGAGAAGGAAAGGTTATATATAGGATTTGGAATTGTGAAGGTGATGTAAAAAATATTTAGGAGGGGGGTTTTTTGTAAAATGGAGGGGTTAGGTGGCCCTTTGGCCGGCCATGGTGATGGGAGAGGAGTTTGAGATATTTTGGAGAAGATATTTTTGGAGGAAAGGAGATATTTTTGGAGGAAGAATGTAGAAGATAATGGAAGAATGGAGAAGTTTTGGAGAATTTGGTGGAAGGAAAAGGAAGGAAAGAAAAAGGAAAAAGGAAAAGAAAATGAAAAGAGGAAGATATTTTCTTGAAAGAAAAAGTGAAAATTTAGAGTAGCGGATTCCCGGGATTCGGTTGCGGATGCGGAAAACATTCGGAAAATACCGAAATCGTCCGAAAATCAAGTATCTCGAACGACCCGCAAAAATTCTCAAAAATCAAGAATATTATTCTAAGAATCATGGTGAAATTTGTTTCAAGAAATTCTTTATAGTTTTTAAATTAAAAATCCTGGAATCGGCCGCCAATATCGGTCGACACCAAATCTCGCAGAAATCTGATAAATTCTGAAAATTCTCAAAAAATGAATTAAGATAGTAAATATTATTCTAAGCAAATATGGGAAAGCGGTTTCTCAAAATTTGACTCCATTTGTAAATTAAAAATCTAGGAATCGATCAGCGGTGCTGGTCGACACCGGTTTTGAAGATTTTCCATTTAATTCAGGAAAATTTCAGAAAATCATAGAAAATCTAAAATATTGGAAAATGATATTTGAAACTGAAATCGGTCAAATCGAAATACCGAAAAAGACCAAATTGAGTAAGACACTAGGATCGGGTCCCTGGTTCAGAGAAGAGCAGACTCTGAGTCCACGAATCCGGATCCAAGACAAAACGATCATATAAATAATTCATAATACAAAATAAATACAGGAAGTAAATCGAAAAATACGATCAGAAAATATGAATACGCAACTAGGTACGTATTCTGGGAGCGGGGTGTTACACATTCATGTTTAAGAGCCTTCATTGCATATTCATTATGTTTATTTATTTATGCATGAGTTAAAGGGGGAGCTTCTTTGAAGCTTACTTTAATCCATGCATATATAACTCCATGAGTTTTGTCATCATCAAAAAGGGGGATTGTTGGCGCGGAGGCCTTCCTCTCTAGTTTTGATGATGATTAACTCATGTAGTTATGTTACTAATAATCTTTTGATTTTAGTTTCAGATCATTAATCAAGATATTAGTTGGTGATTAGCTTCAACAAAGGAGTTTTTGGAGCTTTTCATAGTGATTCTGGTGCCCGAGCTTCAAGATCATTCTTTTGCACTTGGTGGATCACGTTTGGGATCGAGTCGGCTTGAAGATGGAAGATCATCAAGAAGACTTAGGTATCCTAGTTTTAGTTTAGTGTGTTTTAGATCCATTTGTAAAGCTTAGTATAGTTGATATGCTCAAGTGCACACCACAACGTTTTATGGTTTTTTTCGGTTTTAGTTTAACCGATATGTGTTCTCATGAATAGTTTAGATCAACACAAGTTTAAATGGTTTTTATGTATATTAGATGTGTTCAATATTCATACATGCTTCATATCTTAAACAAACTTATTTTGATATTCCTATTCATGTATTGGAAAATACAAGTTTGATAAAATACAAGTTTTGGTTTTTGGTAAAAATGTTAAAAACACAAATAGTTCAAATTACTTGATATTTGAGTTGAAATTTTTATCACATGTTTATATATCAATGCAAAATGATAAAACTATTTTTGGGTATTTTTACAAGAGTTAAAAGATTTTTTAGAAATATTTTTAACATGTTTTTCTGACCCAGAACAGTGGCTGACAGGCCAGGTCGGTCGACCGCACGGGTCGACCGCACCAAAGGCCGTCGACCTTGCGGTCGACCGACGTGCACAGGCTTGTGCACGTTTGGCAGACACAGGGACGGTCGGGCCGGGCGCCGACCGGACCAGAGAGCTTTGCTCTCTGTATCTGGGCGGTCGGCCGTGCGGTTGACCGGGTTTTGCCCAACGGTCATATTTCTGACCGTTGGCGGTTGGCCGGCCGGCCGACCGCTAGGCCTGTCAGGCTACCAGATCAGCCTAACGGCTAGTTTTCTGTTTGGCCTATATAAACCCCATTTCTTGTGGGTTTTGGAGAAGATTTTCTAGAGCAAAAATTTCCCTATTCTCTGGTTTTAAAAACAAGTTTTCAAAAGTTTTTAAGTGCCAAAAAGATCAATCTTATTTGTTTTAAGTGTTTTGTTTATTTTAAGGAAAGTAGGTTTTTGAGAATTGGTTTCTTGTTCTTCATTTCAATATCAATTTGGTATTTTCCCAAGAGTTTTCTTTGATCAAAACACTTTGTTTTCCACACTTGAGCCTATCATCTATCCTATTCTATTAGGATCATTGTTTTGTGAAAAAAGAGAGATAGTTTGAGGTTGTGGAAACCTCCAAAGTTGTAAACCCTACTTTTATTGTTGTATCCCTCTTTGGTAGAGGTTGATCGGAGTGGTATTGGTTTGGATCCCTCTTCGGTAGGGGTGATTGTGTTTGTTGTTGGCTACGGGCCTTATCCCTCTTCGGTAGAGGTGGATTGTGTTTGTATTGCCTCGGTGACATTGTAAGGTTGAGAGAGGATTCGGTACTCCTTTAGTGGATTAGAAATCCTTCTCGGTGAAGGCGGGGGACGTAGAGCTAGGGGCTCGAACCTCGGAACATATCCTTGTGTTTGCGTTTGATCCACTTGTCTCTGAACTCTCTCTTTACTTTTTTGTTGAGCATTGCATCTTTCATATCATTCATATTGCTTGTGTTGTGCCTTGCATTATTTCATATTGCTTATCTTCTTATATGCTTGGCTTGTTTGTGTGTGCCTCACTTGTACTTAACCACAAGAGCTTCATATCACATCAACCCATATCTAGGGGAATCAAGAGGAGTTAGTCCAGAGCCCTTCACGGGAATTCGGCTACACTTGTTGGTTGTATTAAGTGTTTGTTGCAAAATTTGTTTTAAGCTTCCGCATTTAGCGCATTTAGTTTCTAGATTAGCATATCACATATTCACCCCCCTCTAGGTGATTTACAAACCCTAGCATAGACTTGTTTTCTTTTTCCTTGTTTGTTTGTTTGTTTTCTTTTTTTTTTGCATATTGTGATATGGATTTTAACAACAACAATTTTTTCAATCCTAATATGAATTTATATTTCACACCGACCTTATTTGACTCAGATAACTCCGACCCGGCTATGTACAATATAAACCAACAATATATACCGAGTTGGGATTATCCGACTCAATATGACCCATATCCACAATCTTATAACCAGAATTTTCAAAATAATTTCCACTCTTTACAGAGTTCATGGGGATTCACCTCCCCGAGTTAAATTTTCAACCACCTTGTCCACAATATTCATTCCCGATTCGACTTCATATCCTCCTTTTCCTGTTCCACCAACTGAGGAAAAATCCAATTTGGAAAGGAGTATGGAAGCCATGCTTGAGTCCCAACAGCAAATTCAAAATTTTCTCAATTCACAATCCTTCCCAAATCAAACTTCATATACTCCTTTTCTAGAACATCCAATTGAAGAAGAATCTGAGCTAGAAGAGCGTTTGGAAGTCTTTTGTGAAAAATTGCAACGATTTCAAAATATGTTGGACTCATCATCTCAGCCAAATTTTCAAGAGTCTTACTCATCTTTTCCAGTCTCACTGATTTAAAATGAACAACCATCAATACTGAACTTGAGTATGGAACCCATGCGTGAGTCTGAGCAGTAATCGCAAACTCCAATGGACTCACAGGTTCACCACAATTTCCAACATCAACTTCCATACTCACCTTTTCAAGAAGAACCAATTGCAAAAAGTATGGAAGACATGATTTCAACACCAAATTCTGTTTCCCGGCCTATCAGTAGGTTAGACTCACTAATGAGCGAATTGATCAATAAGAGCGAGGAAAGTCTTTCTTGTCGACCTTTGACCGATCCTTATATCCCTAACTCTACTGATTGGACCCAGAATCATGTCATTTTGGAAATCCAGTTTTAATTTCATCATACCAACCTGAACTTGACCAACATCAACCTCTTGCCATTTTGGCAAGTTATCATTTTCCTGAAATTGAACTTGAGCTTGAAAGTGATCCTTAACCTCATGTTGGTGATTCCATTTCACTTTTTGATTCAACAATGACTCTGATATCTTTACCAGATTTTTTCTCTATTTCGGAGTCAACATTGAATCCTATACCAGTATACTGTAAAATTGAATCACCAATGTCTTATGATCACACTTCATTAATAGGGAAAGTGTGTGAACATCAATTCTTTACTTTGGACCCTATGTTTGAACCCATTTCGACTCTCGTTGATTCTCGACTTGATCTGAGTCAAATTCCCAAGTCGGTATCGGTTTTTACTCCTATTCCATTTGAGTCCAAATCAATCATCTTCCAAAATCACACTTCATTGTTGGACAAGAATGTTGACAAAAATGACTCAGTAATTATTTTTGAAAATTGGAAATTAGATGGGGATAAATTTTTAAATAACCATTCATTTAATTATTCTTTTACTGGGTCGTATTAGAGAGGTCATTGGTGGGTTCTGCAAGATCCACGATATCATGATTGGGTAGCAACGCTTGGCCCAGTCAGACCACCACCGGAACCACCACCATGAGGTAATCTTCCTTCCCTCTCCATTTGTTTCATGTATATACACATTCACGATGCATTGAGGACAATGCCTGAGATAAGTGTGGGGGAGGGTTTACTAACATAGTGAATTTTACATTTTCTTTCTTTTACACTTCTTTTTAATTTTAAAAAAAGTTTTTAGAAACTCTTTTCTTTTCTTTTTACAAAACTTTTTGAAATAAGAAAATATTTTTAATTTATTTTTATGAAAATTAAGATTATCTTTGGAATTAGGAAGACCTAAAATTATAAAATTTTAAACCGAGTCAAAATAATAGATCTTGTTTAAATTTTAAGATAAGATAGTAAGATTAGAAAGATAATTTGATTTGATCTTGAATTCTTTGCCTTAGATTTATGCACTTCACACTTACACAAATTTTGGGATTGAAACAAAGACTGAAAATGTCATAAAAAATATATTAAAAATATATAATATATAATGATAATAAAAATCACTTATTGAAGTTGGGTAATTATGCCTAAGGAAGCATGATTATTCACACCTAAAAAGGTGAACAAAAAAAATAGTCCCATTTAGTTTTGTGGCCTTATTTACTCGAGTACTTAAATCTGAGGGATGTTTTCTCATCTGGTGTCCTAAGATCATCTGGTTTGGGAGTCACCGGCTAAAGACTCACTACCCAGGTAAATAAGAAAGCCTAAGAAAATAAGAGAAGAAAAAAGGGAAAAAAGGGAAAAAATAATTATACAAAAATCAATGGCATGAAAGTTTGAGTCGATATCCAAAAATCTTCACAGTTCACAAAGTGCATATTTTTCTAAGAGTTTTATGAAAGATCAAAGAATCGATTCAATCTTAAATTCTTACATTTAATTTATAACAAGAGTTTGCATTTCGACTTAGTTTAAGGAGGAACAATTTCTGGTTAACCTCTGACCTTGAATCACTTATATTTTCACAAAAATATTTCAACACTTTTCTCTATTTCAAAATATGTTTTCCAAATACTAGCATTTGGTTTCTTTCTTTATGGATTTTGTGGGTGTAATCCGCTGAAAACCCTCAGGAGACAAAACTCCTCCTCTAGGGGAAACCTAGAGGTTTAATGGTTTGTTGCACATGCTCAGTGCAATCGCGTCACCTGCGAAAGTGGTGTAATAATTCCTTTAGTTTTTTGTTTTGCTCGGGACGAGCAAAAGATAAGTGTGGGTGTGATTAGTCTCTAAAACTGCATATTTCATATCACATGTTCACATTTATTTCATATTAAATTCTGCTAATAAACACCTCTCTTGCATGTTTCTAGGTCCATGGTGTGCAATGAAGAAGAAGACCCTAAATCACCATTTAATGGGTGATTAAAGGCCTATAATCTAGCCATTGACTTTGGAGAGATGATTCGTCAAAACCAGGGGCCCAAAACCAGAAACCGGGGACTGTATCTGACAGGGGACAGACGGGACAACGCGCGGCTCTAGAAGAGCCGCGAAAACGTGGCCTGGGCCGCGTTTCCACAGCTGTACGAGCGCGGCCGCACCCGTACTTTGGGCCAGAGTTTGCGCCCGTACTTTGGGCCCCCTTTCCCCTGGTGCCTATATATACCCCCCTAAGGTTATGTATTGTGAGATATGCATAGTTTAGGGTAGTTTTCATCTCCATTTTGTAGTTTAGGATAGTTTAGGTTAATGTTCTTCTTCTTCCTCCTTTATATTTTCATTTCTTGTAGATCTTGTAACAGGAGAGAGAGTGTTACATGGTTGGGAAGCAAGAGTGCTTGTAATAGAAGGTGACAATCTATGAAAGGTGCTCTCTTAACTTATCTTTGTTTCTTCTCTAACTCTTTTTACATGTTTAGCTAATCTTTTCTCTCATGGCAACTAACTACTAACCACTAACTAGTCTAACTTCTTATTTGATAATCCACATGAATCTAATAGCCTCTACTTGCCTTGCTCTTGCAAGAGACATTGATGGCTCATGATGATGGATCTAACACTCTAACTTACTTTTAGTTTGATGGTTTAAGTGTAGCTTGCACTTGTTTTGTTGAGCTGGGATGTAATGAGTTACATATGGGTCATGCTTTGAAACGCTCTTGAACTAAGGACTAGTGATTGCCAAGGAAACATGTGAGGCAACTATCATTAAGAGGTTAGCATGTTGGTGGAGTCATTAGTAGTTAGTAGCCATGGGTTTTCTTTCTTTTTCACTTTGTTTTAGAAATATATCAAAAATCACAAATACATTCTTTTCTATGTTTCCCACTTCTTTGTTTTCACTGTACTTCTCTTTTTATTCTTTGTTTCCTTTTCTTTTCATTCTTTCAAGCATTGAAGAACTTTTAACACAAGCGTGAATCAACCGGTAAAGCTTCTATCGCCTCTCGTCCTTATGGATTCGACTCGTTTTAGCTTTTATGCTATAACAGAAGTATCGAGGAAGCCAAAGCACACACACTTTAAATCTTAATTTCAAAACATATACTTTTTGTGCGCGATTTTTCCTATCTAATCTTTACACAAGATCTAAACTAAAACAAACCGAGGTCTTCTTGTCTCCAAGCCGACTCGATCCAAACGCGATCCAACGATCTTGACTCCAACCGAGTGCTAGATGCGATCTTGACGCACGAACTCTTGATGTGAAAGCTCCAAAACTTCTTTGTTGAAGCTAATCACCTACAATATCTTGATAAAATATCTGAAACTAAATATCACAAGATGATTAGTAAACTATAACTATATGAGTTAATCATCATCAAAACTCGAGTGAAGGGCCTCTGGGCCAACAATCTCCTCCTTTTTATGATGACAAAACTCATAGAGTTATATATGCATGGATTAAAGTTAAGCTTCATAGAAGCTCCCCCTTAACTCATGCATAGCAATAAACATAAACATATGTAATGAATGCTCAACACAAATATGCAAAAGTGAAGAATGCTTCTCCCCTTTTTGCATGAACAAAATATATATGCTCGATACCAATTGAAAAATAAACATGCATATATGATACCAATTGTAAGTAAACATGCATATGTAAAGTCTCAAAATTCTTTTCCTCCTTTTTGTATAAAATAAGGAAATGAAATACACATGCATATATAAGACTCATTAAATACTTCTCCAAAATTTTCTCCCCCTTTTTGTATAAAACAAAAACATGCATATATCAAACTTCTAAATTTCTCTCCCCCCTTTTGTCAATCATCAACAAAGGGGAAAAATAAATTCAAAAAAAATTTCTTTCTTTTTATCAAATCAAACAATAAAGAGATATATGCGATGTATATTCATGAAGAGGAGAGACGTGAAGTTAACTCCCCCTGTATACATGCATTTATGAAAAGAGATGACTAAACCCTAACCACATAAAGCATAATATACAGTGTATAAAAGGAGATGTGAAGCTCCTATTACACACTTGTACTACATACCAAAGAGAGGTCAATCTCTTCAATATGAAATACACTCAACATGAATATATATATATATATATATATATATATATATATATATATATATATATATATATATATATATATATATAGAAGATGTTAAGCTTCCCTTGCATATAAGCAATATATATCAAAACATTATGAAACTCTTTAAAACAAGTTTATGATACCAATTGAAAATATACCAATTTATGATAAAGGTATATATCGAAACAATATGATACCAATTTATGATACCAATTGAAAAAAATAAAATTTTTAATATACCAAAAGATACCAATTGAAAATATCTTGTATATTTTTGATACCAATAGAAAATGAAATATTGTATGCTTTTGATACCAATTGAAATATATGTATATTGAAAATCTTGAAACCAATTGAATGTAAAAATCAAATTTATTGATACCAATTGTAAGTAAAGAACCAAATTTTTGGATAAATACAAATCATTTTGCAATAAGAATACCAAACGAGAATAATACCAATTTAAGATTGTTGATACCAATACTGAAAATGTTAGCATATACCAAAATAAAGTATTTTTCATCATAAAGAATGGGAGTAAGATGCTAATTGAAAATAAAACCGATTGAAAGATAAAACATGAATTTTCTCCCCTTTATGAAATACCAATAAAAACGATGCATAAGCTTGTATAGGATACCAATTGAAAAATAATTGACATTAAGGAATTAAATCAAGCTTAGCATAAGTATAATTTGTGCTTCATAATGTAAATATATAGTAAGCACAATCAAATCACATATATAGTTATGAAAATGTAAATACCGATCGAAATTACTATTTGAAGTTTGAAGCATACATATATAGAAAACACAAATATGAGTATACAACCATAAAAATATCAATTGTGATACCAATTGAAAATATATTGAGTTAAGTGTATACTCATACCTACCACCCTATTTATGCACATGTTTAAAGATTTTTAATTTAAAGCATACAAGGCATGGTCACCCATCAAACCGCCCTTGGAAGGTGGGGTTTTCAAAATTAGGATTTGAAAATAATTTTAGCATTTTTGAAAACTCTTCCAAAATGAAGAAATACGCAACTAGTTTTATGATAATCTTGAAAACTAGTACAAAGTCCTTCAAGTAAGGAATAAAATAAGGGTATATCCATGAAAACATGAAAATCACTCAACAATTGACACTCAAAGTCTATAAGCACATATAAGACTCATGAAAGCAAAGTCATGAGAAAACATCGAGTAATGTGAGTGTACAAGAATTATGTGAGAGCATAATCATGAAAATAGGAAATAAAGCTCATATGAAATTCTTTACCAAAACATGAAAATCATCTAAGCTAAATACACTTTAAGGTATATGTATGTTTAGTTAAAACTAAAAGTATACATACATATTCCAAACACAAGTAAGTCCATAATAGAATTTGCATAAAAAGCAAGTGACCCAAAGATATACATGTATATCTTAAAATTTTGGTAAAATTAACATATACATAAAGCTAAACACATTATCATGAAAAATATGTATAAAAATAGAGAATACAAGTCAAAATGTATGAATCATCAAAACTAGGCTATACTCGTGCATCTAATGGGTATAAATGAGCAAGTAAGCACAAACATACAAAAATCAAAATGCGGCTCATTAGTTGTACAAGTATATACACAAGTTTTAATGAAGGCTACATCCAAACATGTAATCAAAACATGAAGTGTAAAGTCATAAATATAAACCAATATGATCATTAGGCTAAATGCACATGTTTTAGATTAGGATATACACAATAGTTAAACTAAAGTGAGAACACAAAAGTATAAGTCCATATAAACATGAGTGTATCTCAAAGACTATTCATGTATATCTTTAATCTAATTTTCATTGCATTTATCATAATAATCATGAAAAACTAAAAACATGCTAAAATCAATAATCTAAAAGCATGTGTAATATAAATAAGGAGTTAGAGATAGTTACCAAAACTAATAGGGCTTATTTTTAGATCTCCAAACCATGGTGGTCTTCCCACCAAACTTCCTTGAAGGTGATGCATCCAAAGTAGTGTCCATCAAGCACAAAAGCATCTGTCATCAAGGCACCAATGCCCTCACGTCAAGCGAGAGCTCACACCTACATCAAATAAAATAGGAGTGACTTTTGGTACCCATACCTTATTGGGTCCATGGGGGTTAGCACCTTTCCTAAAATAAACTTATTTGCAAAATTTGAATCATGTATCTTATCATAACAAAATTTTGCAAGGTGGCTCTTACGTTCACAATGTATACAAGTGTACACATGAGCATACACGGTGTCATGTGTGTGAGCATGAGAAGTATGTGTATGCCGTGGTTTGTGTTTATGCATTGGAGGGCATGTTTCTTCCGAAACATGAATTCCAATCGTGTGTGGTTCATGGCACATTGGCTCAAAGTGGAGCCCAAATAATCAACACTCTTTTTAAAGCACATATATCATTTTCAATAATAGAAGAAGAGGTGGAGCATGCAATAGGTTTACTAGATAGTGAAGCATGGCAAACATGAGTATCTAAATCATTTTTTAAGGAAATATTTTCTTTAGAAATTAAATCCAATTTCTTTGAAATTAAAACAATTTTATTTTTCAAAGATTCATTTTCTTTTAAAACAAAATCGAGTTTTGAAGACAAAGCCTCATTTTTCTTCAAAATCTCATCACAATTATTTTTGTTTTTCAAAATTTTGTTTTCATTAAGGCAAGGTCAAGTTGGGATTTCAATGAGTCTCTTTCAATGAAATCTCATCCCTTTCTTGCAAAATAATATCAAGTTTTGAACACAAATCCTTATTTTCTTTATTTAGTTTAAAGCTTTTCTTTTTCAAAACTTGGTATTTTTCTAATAAGTTTTCACAAACAATGGAAAGCTCTTCATTTAATGCATCAGCATCCATACTTTCATAATCATCATTAGAAGAGCTAGCACAATCATCTAGATGAGTTTCTGAATTTACCTCAAGGGAGTCATTCCCTTGAATCATGTACCAACCTTGTTGGATTCCTCCTCACTAGATTCCTCCTCCACAAATTTCGTCGTTTGTAGCGCGGGAGAGGTCAAAGTGTTCCACACTGTAAAAACGGAATCACAATGAGAAATCATAGACAAATATTCTTTATTTAATGCTTGCCTAAGAGCCTCTAGGGCTTGTGCATAGGCCTCTATATGCTTGCTATTACCAAGATAAGATTTCTTGGTAGCGGTAAGGTAAACATGCATTCCTAGGGTTTTTAGGTACATGCACATCTTAAGCTTCCATACGTCGATGTTAGAAACATCAAACATAGGAGGGGCAAGGTAATCCATGAGTGTGTGAAACTGAAATCACCTAGAGGGGGGTGAATAGGTGATAATGCTAATCAATGCACAAATTTAAAATGTTATGATGCAACGATCACTCGAAACAAGATTAGAAGCCGAATACCCCGTGAAGGGCTCTGAACTCCTTCCTCGTGATTCCTCTAGATAAGAGTTTGAGGTGCGCAATGCAATCTTATTGTATGAGTATTGATCGACAATATAGCAATGAATATAAAGCAAGTGAATAACACAAATAAACCAATCGCAAACACAGAGATTTGTTTCGAGGTTCGAGCACTCAGCTCTACGTCCCCGTCTTCACCCAGAAGGATTTCTGATCCACTAGAACTTCCACAAAGGATTACAACCACTAGGGAGTACCCAACTCCTCAATCACACTCCTCTAGTCCAGAGGTAGTGGAGCCACAAATACAATAATCACTGGATGATCAAAAGACCACACTCTCTCTTGAAAACTTTCTTTACAAAAACCCTAGAGAATAATATATAAGATTGAAGCTCAAGGTTTTGTAAGTGATATAAAAATAGAAGAGAGATTTTAAGAACCAAAAACTTTCAGAAAACTTTTGAAAATAATAGCCCAAAACTTAAACAAAGCTCTTTCTCAAGAAAACTCAAAACTTTTGATCTTTAAATTTGTTGTTGTGAAAACTCTACCCTAATGACCCCTTTATATAGGAGTTAGGAAGAGTAAATATAGAAAACTTTTACCTAAATAAAAGAGGAAGAAATTGACCCTCTAATACAGCTAACCACATTTTTTTTTTAACTTAAACACGTTTTAAAAACATGTTAAAAATCAGCCTCCAGAAAATTAGCCATTACTGCCAATCTGGCAGATTGGTCAAATTTGAGCACATTTTTCAAGCTGTAAACGTCCGAATTCAGAATTAAGTATATAGGAATAATTTGTAGATCTTTAAGTCTTCTTTTTAATGCAACTGAAATCAACTCAATATCATTTTTTATTAAAACGTTATCAATAAAACACTGACAGGTGCCAAATCAGAAACTGTAAGCTGTTTTTAGAAAAAAAACAAGAGTTCAACCAAATATTTGATATCTTTAACATTTGAATCTAAAAATGATTATTGAATAAGAAATTTAGATTTGAAAGTTATCTTTGAAATGCAAGTTAAATCATGTTATTTAAATATAAGAATAAAAAGTTATGATAAGAAATGTAAAAGGGTGTCAAGTAGGTCAGCAGAACTAAAACTGGTTCAAATCTAAAACCCGATATATGTACTTGAAATCCAAAACCGGTTAAATCAAAAATCAAATGTATTGAATTTGTATGTGTGTGTTTGAGCTTCAAACATATATACTATTCTTTAACAAATTAAAATATAAAACAACTAGAAAAAGAAGTCTCCGAGCCGCGTTACGTCAAGCTAGAGCCTCCTCTCCTATGAAAACGTCCTCTTGCGCTTAATACCTATCAACATGCTTTTAGCGTCATTATCCTTGCAATATGCTTAAAAGCCATCAAGACTTGTACAAACCTGAAACTCATTCTAAAATAACTTATTAGTATCAAATAGCTTCTATGTGTTTTGTTATCATCAAAACTTAAACAAATAGAGAGTGTAACCTTTTGGGCCAACAATCTCCCCCTTTTTGATGATGACAAAACATATAGGTTATAACACAAGATATAAAAGAGAGGTAAAAGTTCCCCCTCAAATAATGCTCTATTTTATCAAGTATAAAACATGAAACATATATATATATATGTATATATATATATATGTATATATATATGTATATATATATATATATCTATATATATATATATATACATATATATGTATACATATATATATACATATATATGTATACATATATATATATATATATATATATATGTATATATATATGTATATATGTATATATATATGTATATATATATATATATGAACATGTACGAAACATAAAACCTACATATATGAGATAAACATGTACAACACATGAAACCAAAACATGAAACCACAAATACTTCTCCCCCTTTTTGTCATACATCAAAAAGGGTTAGAAAACAACCAATAAACAATATATGCATAAATAAGATATAAACATGTATATATGCATACATAAACTCAAATATCTCTTCCCCTTTTTGTCAATTCATCAACAAAAGGGCTAAGGAAAAAACAATCAATTATCATATCATCAAATCTTAAATATCAAAACTTAAGGTTTTTTTTTTAATACCAATTTAAATTTTGATAAACATATTGATACCAATTGAAAAACATTGATACCAATTAAAGGTAAAAATCAAATTTTTAGATAACACTAAAATCATTTTGCAATGAGGATACCAAATAGAGAATAATACCAATCTAAGATCATTGATATTAATATTGATAATGTTAGCATATATCAAACCAAAGTATTTTACATCATAAATGGTGGGAGTAAGATACCAATTTGAAATGAAAACTGATACAAATTAAATTTATAACCAATACCAATTTAAAAATAAGAATTTTCTCCCCCTTTTATGAAATACTAAAAGAAATAATGCATAAGCTTGTATAGATACTAATTAAAAATAATTGACATGATGAACTAAATCAAGCTTAGTAAACATAATTTGTGCTTTTTTAAAAAAAAATTGTAAAGACATGTGAAACAAGCACAATCAAATCATATATATGTATTTATGGATATACTAAATTGAAATATGAGGCATACATATATAGAAAACACATATGAGTATACAAACATATGAAATATCAATTTTGATACCAATAAAATTATTATGAGGATCAAGTGCATAACTCATACTTACCACCCTTATCATGCACAAGTTTAAAATATATTCAAGAAAGCTATACAAGGCATGGTCGCCCATCCAACCGCCCTTAAAAGGTAGGGGTTTTCAAAAATTATGATTTGAAAGTAAATAGGCATAGTTTGAAAACTCTACCATTTTGAAGAATAGAAACTAGTTTTAAAGATATTTTTAAAAACTAGTAAGAAATCCTTCAAAATATGAAACCAAATCATATATACCATGAATACATGAAAATCACATAATAATTGACACTCAAAGTCTATAAAGCACATATATGCTCAAGAAATAAAAATCATGAGTAAATAAGAATAATGTGAGTGTAAGAATCATGTAATCACAAAATCATGAGAATAGGCAATTAAGCTCAATATAAAATTCCTTTATAAACATGAAAAATATGAAACTTTAATTTTCACTAAAATAATTCCAACTTCACGGCATATGTACGTTTTGTCTAAATCTAAAGGTATACATACACATCCCTAAACACAAATGAGTCCATAATAAAAATTTGCATAAAAAGTAAATGACCCAAGGGGTATACATGTATATCTAAATTTTTAAACTAAAATTAATATATACATGAAAAACATGTACAAAATAGGGAATACAAGTTGAAATGCACTAATCATCAAAACTAGGCTATACTAGTACATCTAATGGGTACAAATGAGCATTTAAGCACAAACATATAAGAATCAATTGTAGCTCATTAGTTGTACGAGTATATACACAAGTTCTAATGAAGGTTACATTTAAACATTTAATCAAAACATGAATCATAAAACAAAATATAAATCAATATGATCATTAGGCTAAATGTACAAGTCTTAGAGCAAGGATATACATAATAGTTAAAATAAAGTGAGAACACAAAATATGGATCCATATGAACATGGTGTATCTCAATTACTATACGTATATGTCACAAGTCTAATTAACATGACATTTAACATAATAATCATTAAAACATGACATGCTAAAATTACTAATATGAAAGCATGTAAACTAAATGAGGAGTTAGAGATCGTTACCAAAACCAAGAGGGTATATCTCTATATCTCCAAACCATGGTGGTCCTCCCACCAAACTCCCCTTGAAAGTGATGCATCCAAAAGTGTCACCGTTTAGCTTGGAACGCATTCACCTCAAGGCACCAACAACTCTCACGTCATGTGAGAGCCCACACCTACATTAAATAGACTAGGAGTGAATTTTGGTACCCATATTTTCTTGGGTCCTAATACGTTAGTGTTTCGAACCCAAACATGATTATTCATACTATTTATATGATCATAACAAAATTTGGCTAAATGACCATTCCGGCCACAATAAGTACATTTATAAATTCTTCTATATTTAAAAGCATAATGAGCATGTGGTTTATGAACATGTGATTTGTGAGCATGGGGTGTTTTAGCATGATTGACATGTGATGTGTTGGCATGATGAACATGTGGAGTTTTAGCATGTGATGATTTATCATGTTGAACATGTGAAGTGTGCATGTGTTTCTTTGAAAATATTTCTTCTAATTTAGTAGTGTTAAAAGCACATTCTTTTAAAACATTTCCAAAATCATTAATTTTAGTTTTTAACAAGGATAATTCATTTTCATCAATTTTTGGAAATTTAACTTTACAAGCAACTCTATAAGCATCAAAATCTCTTTTTGTTGAAATAAGATTAGGAGAAAGTTCATCCTTTTCTTTTGAAGAAATTGCAAGTTGATTTTTAAGCATCTCAATTTCTTTTTTCAATTTTGAACACTCTACCTTTTTATCATCAAAACTTTCTTAAAGTTCAACAAAAGCATGTACTAACATTTCTCTACTTATTTCACTTTCATCATCATGAGGTTGGGTAGTTACCTTAGGTGTGTTTGCTATGAAATACACATTGGCCGTGTCAACTTCATCTTCGGATTCACTTTCCGAGTCCCAAATAGCTTTGTACACCTTCTTTTCAAACAGCTTCTTTTGCTTCAAGGAGGAAGATATCTTTTTCTTGAAATCTGGACAATCAACCATCTTTACTAGTGTATGAAGATATGAAAATAGTGATTAGCAATTTATATGATCTCTCTAAGAATGTGAAGCTAAAAACTAGAGTCCTAACTCTGATACCAATTGAAATCACCTAGAGTGGGGGGGTGAATAGGTGATAATGCTAATCAATGCACAAATTTAAAATGTTATGATGCAACGATCACCCGAAATAAGATTAGAAACCGAATACCCCGTGAAGGGCTCTGAACTCCTTCCTCGTGATTCCTCTAGATAAGAGTTTGAGGTGCGCAATGCAGTCTTGTTGTATGAGTATTGATCGACAATATAATAATGAATATAAAACAAGTGAATAACACAAATAAACCAATCGCAAACACAGAGATTTGTTTCGAGGTTCGAGCACCCAGCGCTACGTCCCCGCCTTCACCCAGAAGGATTTCCGATCCACTAGAACTTCCACAAAGGATTACAACCACTAGGGAGTACCCAACTCCTCAATCACACTCCTCTAGTCCAGAGGTAGTGGAGCCACAAATACAATAATCACTGGATGATCAAAAGACCACAAACTCTCTCTTGAAAACTTTCTTTACTCTCTCTTGAAAACTTTCTTTACAAAAACCTTAAAAAATAATATATAAGATTGAAGCTCAAGGTTTTGTAAGTGATATAAAAATAGAAGAGAGATTTTAAGAACCAAAAACTTTCAGAAAACTTTTGAAAATAATAGCCCAAAACTTAAACAAAGCTCTTTCTCAAGAAAACTCAAAACTTTTGATCTTTGAATTTGTTGTTGTGAAAAACTCTACCCTAATGACCCCTTTATATAGGATTTAGGAAGAGTAAACATAGAAAACTTTTACCTGAATAAAAGAGGAAGAAATTGACCCGCTAATACAGCTAACCACGTTTTTTTTTTTAACTTAAACACGTTTTAAAAACATGTTAAAAATCAGCCTCCAGAAAATTAGCCATTACTGCCAATCTGGCAGATTGGTCAAATTTGAGCACATTTTTCAAGCTGTAAACGTCCGAATTCAGAATTAGGTATATAGGAATAATTTGTAGATCTTTAAGTCTTCTTTTTAATGCAACTGAAATCAACTCAATATCATTTTTTATTAAAACGTTATCAATAAAACACTGACAGGTGTCAAATCAGAAACTGTAAGCTGTTTTTAGAAAAAAACAGAGTTCAACCAAATATTTGATATCTTTAACATTTGAATCTAAAAATGATTATTGAATAAGAAATTTAGATCTGAAAGTTATCTTTGAAATGCAAGTTAAATCATGTTATTTAAATATAAGAATAAAAAGTTATGACAAGAAATGTAAAAGGGTGTCAAGCAGATCAGCAGAACTAAAACTGGTTCAAATCTAAAACCCGATATATGTACTTGAAATCTAAAACCGGTTAAATCAAAAATCAAATGTATTGAATTTGTGTGTGTGTGTGTGTGTTTGAGCTTCAAACATATATACTATTCTTTAACAAACTAAAATATAATACAACTAGAAAAAGAAGTCTCCGAGCCGCGTTACGTCAAGCTAGAGCCTCCTCTCCTATGAAAACGTCTTCTTGCGCCATTAACCTATCAACATGCTTTTAGCGTCATTATCCTTGCAATATGCTTAAAAGCCATCAAGACTTGTACAAACCTGAAACTCATTCTAAAATAACTTATTAGTATCAAATAGCTTCTATGTGTTTTGTTATCATCAAAACTTAAACAAATGGAGAGTGTAACCTTTTGGGCCAACATAAACAAGTATGTGTGCAAATGCAAGTCTAGATTAGCAAACTAAGATCTCACTCTTAGGTGGTTAAACTTAATATCAATAGCGTACGCTTTGATACCAATTGTAAGTACACTTAGAGGGGGTGAATAGGTGTACGGCTAATCTAATGATAAATAATGCGGAATTAAAAATAATTTACAACACACTTAGTGTAATCAAAGAGTGTAGCCGAATTCCCAGTGACGGGCTCTGGACTTCTCCTCTAAACTTTTCTAAATAAGAGTGAGGTGCTATGTAAATCCCTCTTGGTTCAACATAAGTGAGACACACAGTCAATACCAAGCATATATAATATGAACAATATGATGCAATGCAATAGTAAATAAGAGAGAAAGTTTAGAGATAGTGGATCAATCGCAAACACCGAGATATGTTTCGAGATTCGAGCCACTGTTCTACTTCCCCGCCTTCACACAGAAGGATTTTCACTATATCGTCCACACAGGACTTCCCACACAGGGAACCTCCACTGAGGATTTGGGTAATACACACTTGGAGTACACAACTCCTCTCTCAAACAAATACAACATCTACGATAGAGGCAAGGCACAACAACAATCACCTCTACACTTAGAGGGATACCAATAAAATCAATCTCCTTTACTATCACCTCTACACAAGAGGGATACCCACAACTCAAAGTAAAGAGATTTACAACACTTGGTGGTCTCAACAAACCACAAACAAAATTTCTCACTAAAATAAGATCCTAATCGATAGGATAGATAGATAGCTCAAGTGTGAGAAAATAAAGAGTTTGAAAATCAAAATCACAAAGAAAAAACTCTTGGGAAAACTTTTAGATAGCTATAGAAATGAAGATCAAAAATCAATTCCCAAAGACTCTATATTTCTTTGAATTTTCCAACCCTTGAAAACAAATAAAGATAAAATCTTTAAACCCAAAAACTCTTTAAAACTTGTTGCTAAAACACTTAAGAGGATGGAAAAATTTGCTCTTGAAATTCTTGGTAAAATCAACCAAGGAAGTGGATATTTATAACCCTTAAAAAAATCTGCCCGTTGGCAGTATGGAAAGGGCAGAATTGCCCTTCCGGTTGACCGCCCTGTCGACCGGCCAACGGTCATTTTTATGACCGTTGTGCCTCCGGTCGACCGGGCCTGGATACAGAGAACAGTTGCTCTCTACCGGTCGACCGGGGCCAGAACCAGAGAGCAGACTCTCTGGCGGTCGACCGGCCCTCCAGCCCAATGGCGGTGAACGTTCGTGCACATCGGTCGACCGGACCGGTCGACCGACTTCTGCCTCGGTGGACCGTCCGGTCGACCGACAGAAGGCCAGTACAAACTATTTTAGGGATTGAAATTTAGTCTTTTTAACTTCAATTAAATCTCATAAAATCACATAAATTTCACAAAAATAAGTTCTTTTAAGATCTTTGAAATACAAATATGTGTGACTAAAATTCAACACATATTATAAACAATTTGAACCATTTTTTTTATATTGAAATTTGGCTTTAAACAAAATCTGTATTTTTCAAACTTTAGATTTTTGAAATGAAAAACCGTTTTCTCCAAAACTCATGTAAATATAAAAACATGATATTGAAACAAATTTGAAGCATGTTATATATGGATAGAATCCAATATATATATATATATATATATATATATATATATATATATATATATATATATATATATATATATATATATTGAGTTGATCCCCTAAGAACGGTTCTCACGAATTCATGTGAGAACTTTCACGTGGGCCGTCGGATCTAATAGAGATCTAGTTTTATTTGATTTGATCTATCAGATCTGACGACTCACGTGAAAGTTCTCACAGAAATCCGTGAGAACCGTTCTTAGAGGATCAGCTCCCTATATATATATATATATATATATATATATATATATATATATATATATATATATATATGTTTTTGACATGAAATACAAAATCTGTTAAATCGAAAAAGCAAACCCAATAAACTTTAAACTTGTGTGTGTATGTGAACTTTGAGCATATCAATACTATCTAATCTTTACACAAGATCTAAACTTAAAACAAACCGAGGTCTTCTTGTCTCCAAGCCGACTTGATCCAAACGCGATCCAACGAGCTTGACTCTAACCGAGTGCTAGATGCGATCTTGACGCGCGAGCTCTTGAATCTACATGTGAAAGCTCCAAAACTCCTTTGTTGAAGCTAATCACCTACTAATATCTTGGTCAAATATCTGAAACTAAATATCACAAGATTATTAGTAAACTATAACTACATGAGTTAATCATCATTAAAACTAGGTGAAGAGCCTCTGGGCCAACAATGGGGACGTAGATCAGTGGACCGAATCTCGATAACAATCCTTTATGTTTGCGGAATTTACTCTTTCTTAACTCTATCTCTTTTCTCTTCTCTGCTCAATATTTTTTGTTTCTTATAATTGCATAATTTTCTTATTAAGTGTGTTTGTTGCAAATGGATTTTTAATTTTCGCGTAATTAATTAGCATCACCTATTTACCCTCTGTTGACAACTTCAATGTTAAGTACCCACCTAGAAATGGTCTTAACTTCTCCATTTAAAAGATTAAGATGAGAGTTTTTTTTAAATCTCATAGAAGAGATGTTTCACTTGTCATAGAAAAATAATTTAATGAATCTGATCATATAACTGAACCTTTGCCTCAGAATGCTGCTAAGGCATTTGAACGCAATGATAAAGCTACATATGCTTTAATGCAAGCTTTAAATGATGATGATCTATCTAAAGTAATCAATTATGAATTTGCATATGAAATATGGAATATTTTGATTACTACTCCTGAAGAAATCTCACAAGTAAAGTGAGCCAAAATTGACTTGTTCACTTCTAAATATGAAAAATCTAAAATGCATGAAAATGAGGCTACTGTTGACATGTTTACTCATTTCAGTAAGATTACTAATGGCTTGATTTCCTTAGGTGAACCAATCTCCAATAACAAGATGAGTAAGATATTGCGTTCACTTCCCAAATCGTGTGAGGTCAAAGCAATCACCCGGAAGGTATTGAACGATTCAAAGGAGATGGATTTCACGGCATTCATGGGTAATCTAAAAACCCGTGAAATGGAGCTTAAAACTCGAGATGACAAATCCAGCGTGAACTTGACAGATCTCTTGACAGCGTGTTTCGTCGTCGATGGTGTCTTAACGAGGCATGATCTCGAGTACGATGACACAATCTAGCACGTTGATTCTTCGCCGGCGATGGCGATCTTCTGCTTCCGGGTGGTTTCGACTGTCGAGGTGAAAAACGAGTGGAGGATGCCGGCCAGCCTCGCCACCGACGACGTCGACGAGATTAAAGGTTGTTTGCAGAGCTCTCAGATTCAGGTAAGGGCCAACGAGAATAGGGGGCTTTTGGTAGAGCTCTTAGATCTGGGCAAGTGCCGGCGAGAGTAATTTGAACGGCGGTGATTGGCTGGAAGTGGTTGGATGTTATGTCGCAACTACGGTGATGGGGGATCCAATCTTGAAATGATCGGATCAGGCCTGCACCGTGTTTACGGTGATCGGTCAAGGGATGGTCGGCTTTGAGCTGCAGATGCCGCAATTGCGGTGGCGAGAGATGCCACGACTTCTGTGGTGGGGAGATCCGATCAGAGGATAACCGGATCTGAGCTGCAGATGTCATGACGACGCTGGTGGGAGACCTGGACAAGGGTTGGATAGGTTTGAGATGCAGATGACGCAAATGTGGTGGAGGAGAGAAGCCACGACTTCGCTGTGAGGGTGTTTCAGTGGCTTCATTTTTTTTTTTTCTTTTTTTCCTTTTTATTTTTTTTTTCTTTTAAAGGATCTAATTGTGTGAGTGTTTCATGTATGTTTGCACCATGCTATCTTGGAAATGTTTCGTTCAATTCTTATTAAGGGGATTCTTTCCTCGCAATTTTATCTTTAAAAAAAAAAAAAAAAAAAAAAGACAGTGTGACTGAGTTTTAAATATAGTAAATTCATTAATAATTTAATAAATAAAGATTAATGTTATATCTTGCCATGTGTTTTACTTTGCGTATCTAAATTAGAATCAATCAGTTTCTAATAAAATCATTGAATTTTATTATAAAATTCACATCTCTGGTTAATTGTATAAATTTTTATTTTAAAAAAATTACTAATCGGTATGAAGTCCACGTAGAACGAGAAAAAAAAGAAAAGAGAACAAGTAATTTTTTTTCTCCTTTCTATTAAAATAGAGAGGGAACTTAATGTTGAGAGCATTTGATTTCACTCATTGGCTCAGGAAAACAAACTCACACCCAAAATGATGGAGAAAATGACGATCGCGATGGGACTCGAACCCACAATCTCCCGCTCCGGAGGCGAGCGCCTTATCCATTAGGCCACGCGATCTGTGTGCTTTACTTGACAGTTTTCAACGTACTGAAACTCAAACTTTGTCCAACAATTGATTTCCGGTAATTCAAGTTTCATAAATCGTGGCTTTTACGGCTCTTGAGTTCTAAATCGGTGATGAAAGAAAGATGGTTATAAAAAAAAAAAAAAATCAGACTCACAAATTGATGTTCAGGCATTCGTACAGATATTTATATAATAAATAAAAAAGGAAATGAGAATGGGTTGTCTCCACATATTTCTTCAAATTTCCTTCTCTCAGATCAGATCTTGCATAACTTGAAGTAATAAGCCAAATGCAATCAAGAAAAACTTACTTGCAAAGCCAAATATGACCCATAGCTGCTTGCCTTTCTTTTTCCTTTTTATTTAACTTTGCTGAGACTTTATGTGACATTTGCATGATTGATTCTAACAAAATCCTGTGATGTTGGAGGCATAATCTCGACTTTAAGCACTGGTTTATTGAACATCACACAGATTTTATACAGTTGGCAAATGGAAAATTCTGCGAGTATACTATAGGCTTTTTTTTCATTTAAACATTGGATTATTGGACATCCACACAGATAAATACTCATGAAACTTACAAGAAACAAAAAGAAACAAAGAAAATTAAACACCAAACAGACTTTTGTGAGGATCCCAAGTGTTAAACCACTTTGATACAAAGTTACAGACACTCCACAGTTCTGCGGCCAACAGAACTCTCTGCAGGAATGCATCTCCCCAGTCAACTTTTCACTGAAAATGAGGGAGGGCTCCGGAGAATCACTGGGAGATTACGACTTTGATTACAGCAGACACATAGAGTAGGCACCTTTGGGGCTGGTCAACAGTACGTGCATCTTCGCAGGGAATAATTCTCCAGGAAATCCTTTTTGATCCTGAGACATTGACATACACATGGTTTGAGGTAAAGGATTCACACTTCTGATTAAGTTCTGAGATATATAGTCTGTTACAGTTAAGAAAGGAATATATTCTGGAGTAAACCTTTGTGGTGTAGATGTACAGTCCACTCTGGTGAAAAAGATCCTTAAAATACGGATCGGTTCTTGTGACACTTCGATCCTCCTTATGGAGTACAAATCCTGCATCAAACATGTTCAAGTATCAATACATAACTGGAATGATAACGTATTCGACATGGAGCAGTAAGGCTGACAACCATAACTCCGATGGAGCAATTAGGCTAACACCCACAAAATAAAGTTCGATGCAACCATTTGCAAAAAGAAATTGAAAAGAAAATATTCAAAATTCTTAAACTAGTAGGGTCTGGTCACTACTAGCCAAACTAACTCTCTGCTCAGAACATACGTGGATCACTGAATATGTGGAAAATCCATAACATTAGAATAGGCTATTCAAAACAGAAAGTGAAAAGATGAATCACTGAGCTTCAACAAAACCAATAGCCGCTAAATTTAACTATATAGTCCACAGACTCTACCCAGTGCACTATATACAAGATTATAGTTTTTATTTCTTTTGTGACTTTATATTTGTATCCCTCCATCCTTAAGCTTAGGATGCTGGATTAATCTAATGGTTTCAAGTATTAATAACCCCGCTCAACTTTCTTTCAATTGCTTTCCAATTAACTATAAATAGAGAAACTATCTATATTAAAAGAGGTAAAAAAGCTATGCCAAAGTAGAAGATAAACATGGCTTCAACGAAAATAAGACAAAGAAATAGTGCTTGATGAAACTGAATACGGAAGCAAAACAAGGAAAGCCGCGGTCAAAATTAACGATGCGAAAAGTAATGGCACCCCAACAATAACTTTTCTCTAACATGCTACGAGCATGCACAACTCTACCATATAATTGTTTCAGTGTTGATATTATGAGCATCCCAACAATAACTTTTCTCTAGCATGCTACGTAGCATGCACCTACATGTAATTGTTTCGGTGTTGATATTCTGAATCAATAATAAATAAAAAGCTATGTAGGAGATGCAACCAGCACTTCCAAGGGAATCCACATTTCTTAATATTAGTTCACATGCTCATTGGTAACACTTTTGAAAACCAAACAATTAAGTCTAGGGAAACGAAAACAATAATGCATAGCTCTTCTATCTGCTCTAGGTCGTGCAAAGGCATTCTCGAGTCAACTGGATTTTGTCCCACAGCCTGTTGAACAATCTTCGGGCCTAACACTTCCCACTAGCTAACATCATCCTAATGTTGTATCTTATAAGCTAAAGTAGACAAATTGCTAGAAATAATGAAATAACAGTTGAGGAACGATGTTACTGGTCTACGGAGGTAATCATGTGAAACCGTGCTTCCCTAAAGGAGTATTTGCCGGCTAGGCACAACTCACCAAGGAGATATTCCTCTAACGATAAGAACCCTCCACTCTACTGGTGAGCTTCTGTGTGTGTGATCATGAAGATGATGAACAACGATTTTTTAACTTTTGATTGCCTAGGAAAAAAAGTTTCTGGAAAAATTGATACTAATAGTTGTTATTAAAAGAATTGTTGCTGGAGAGAGTTCCTAAAGAGTTGGAATTAGGGAAAATGTTTGTAAGACTCTATAAGAGGGAGAGGGAAAGAGCTGACAAGTGTGTCTTCAACCTCTTTTCTGGACTGCTTAATATAGGCAGGCCAAACTCTTAATTCGAGATAAGCTATTCTAATAGGGATTTGAAGATGATATTGTAATAGCTAGTTGCATCAGCAACTAGTCGTTTGTAACGGCTAGGACAGAGATTGATTTCAATATGTTCCTATGCATAGAGCTTGAGTAAGAAAACAATAGAAGTAAAAGAGTTTTGACACACATTCGTCACCACGCATGTGCTCGCAAAGCGATGCGGCCAGTCGTGCCGAGGTGAGCAAGTGATGTGGTCCCACTCAAAATTAAAATAGCAGTGGAACATGACATGTTCACACTCAGAGAGATTCAATATAAACACATGTGACTCCTTCACTTCAATGTGAGACTAAAATACAGCATAGAAACAATCCAACACTCTAAAAATCTTTTTTATCGTTTCTTATTCGAGAAGCTTAGATTTCTCAAGGAAATTAAACCGACTAAAGTTGATGCAGTTCTTTTTAGGAAACAATTTCATGTCTGCTTCCCTTGGTGCTTATTTGGATTGTAGGACTGAAAATCCTTTTGATTTCATTGGGGTTGTAAATCATTGGATTGCACCTGCCTATTCCAGAACGTAGAAATCTTTTAGATTACAATACAAAAAGTTTGTTTCCATGCAATATTAACTGTGGGACAAGTCATTATTTCTTATTAAAGTGTAGTTTTGTGGCTAAGAGAGTTCCTTTGGATAACAAAAAAAAAGTCTCCGTTTTTAATTCAAAGGGGGACCCCATTTTTAGGATTGAACCAGGGAATTTTAGTTAGAAGTTGACACCAAAACAAGTTGTTCTTTTTGTAGTTCCAAATCCATTGGAAAAATGGAAAGTAGGACTGAAATCCTTCTGACTGGGTCCATCCACACGTGATAGGAGCTCTCCATATTAAGAAAAAAGCTGGAATAGGGAAAAAAAAAAATTAACTGCATTTGTGGGTTCGAAGTTTCCTGAAGACAGAAAAATGGAAGCTCAAGTCTTCATGAACTATTATAAAGATACCTATATATGAACATATCGGGTGTTGAGAGAGTGAAAATCATACCATTTCTTGCAACATTCTCTTTAACCATGAAAAATCCATTAGGTTTAAGGCCAACCTACAAAATTTCATGTAAATTAGTGATGGATTGGTAACAAAGTCACTGCACATAGAAACATTAACGCATAGTATGTTCTACAGGAAAGACGGGGGGAAATGCCATTTTTAAAGAAGCTATAGCTTTCAAAACATACAACCTTTAAGGGAAAAAGGGAAAAAAGAAAATTCCTTTAACAGTAACAAAGAAAAAAATGTTGTCCTTCACGAAAAAGCAAAAATGAAGTAGTAACCGCAACAGTAAAAAGCAGGCAAACATATCTTGATCTCAATGTAAAGTCCTCCAGTTGAAGCCATCTCACTGAGTGACTTAGGTAAACAGAACAAATTGATGGGCAGAGGCAAGATCCAATTGTTGATATGATGCTTTGGAACCACCATGAATAAAATAATGATTTGGAATTTGAAAATACAAATAGATATTTTAAAAATCCAAGATTATATTATAGTTAGAAATTCTGAATGATTCACTAAAAGGGACATGTTTGTTTGAGAAATAGAGACTAGTAAAGAGTACAAATTTGAAAGGGATGTAAATTTCTCTAGAATACTTAAAGAAGGATATCCTTGCTCCTGGATTATATTTTTGGATTTCTGAAAGTAAACTCCTTATCACAGAAATGGGAAAAAGCAGTACCAAAAGCATCGGGTGCAAAAGCCACTTGATGCATAGAAACCACTGTCATTCCACCTCTGATTTTGAGAGAGGGGTTAATCGAGATTACTAATTTGAATGAAATATAAGATTGTTCACCATGCTTGACATCCATCCTTGTTCCTTGGCTATGTCTTTGGTTTTTAGAAGGAAATGCCTCCTGAAAAAGGTTTGTGACCAAGTATCCAAATATCCTTAATGTTGACCCATAATCGATCAGATAAATAGGTTCTTAAAAGGAAATACCTCCTGAAAATGGTTGGCCAACCAAGTATCCAAATATCCATAATGTTGATCCATAAACGACAAGATAAAAATTAAAAAGTCGCCAACCCAATCTGCTCGATGATGGATGTGCGGAAATTAGAGTTTTGTAAGAGTGGACAATCTCCATTCAATTTATTTTCATACTTTTCTTTTTATGATTACAATGAGTGTAAGTCACATCTCTCTCAGAAATGTACAAGCATAACCTTTGAACTCTCTACAGATTTGGATTTTCTAGGTTTTAACTAGGGCTTTAGTAGAGGGGGTCATTTTCCCGATTTGATTTAATGGATTTCTTCTGAAGGGGCTATATTGTTGACCTGTTCTGGATTGATTTTACAATCAAGAATTTTTCTTTATTTATAAAGGTAGAATAGTCCCCTTCTTTCTCTACCAGGATAGGACACCTAAGCGGGATTACAACAAAACGTTCCAAATTCTTCTGCAGAATATCCCAACAAGTCCTCTTTAGTTCGGACTTTAAATATATCTAATTAAAATCTTGTAGTCTTTTATATTATGTCCGTTTTGCTTCGAATTCAAACAAGACAATCATTAAACGCAAGAAGGTTGTCTCTTTCAAGACATTAATACAATTTACAACACAAATATTGGCTTAATTTGAGTTGGCCTATCTCTATTCGACTTACACCTCTTGGCTAGGAAGGGAGCATTGCAATTTCAATCTCAAACTTTTCATGCTATAAATCTAGTTGTTTATTCTCCTGATCAGATTTCATCCTCGGATCTACCAATATGAGCAACGCAAGTGGTGCAATGAATAATAGTTAGAACTGGTGCCATGAATAATAGTCAGAAGTAGTGCAATGAATAGTAGTTGGAAGCAGCCAAGCCACTTCAATACGTGGATCAAGTGGATTCCATAAGTGCATCGCTTGATGAAAGTTGGATGAAGCAAGACACTGAGGTCCTTGACAGAATTAAGAAAGTTGTATAAATGAATAAAAGAGTCCTCACAATACAATTAGAAACTAAGGAAAAATAATCAATTCAGATTTGAGCTGTGGCTGCATCTTAACAGATTGAGGCCTTTGACTAATTCAGCCCCTATCTTCATCTTGTTTCCATCTTGTGCAAACTTGGACTCATTCGAAGGCACGGAATAAATTTCAAGATGGCACTGATCTCATCCAAAAATTCTCCAACAACTGCTCCTAGAATTTTGTAGAAGACGGCAGATTTTCTTGTGCTTGTTGGAATTTGAAATTACGTAAAACTGCTTGTGATGTAGCAGATCCTCTCAGGATCAATATTCACTTTTCCGGGAGTGGTTAGCCCAAACGAACTCTGTTCCGATTCCTTGGTTGTCGTACATTGTCGCTCATCTTAGTAGTAGTTGTCTCCCATATCTTGCAGCAAGATTGTTTCCATATGAGCTTTGAAGTGTTACAATGGTTAAGTCACTTCTGTGGTCGAGAAGACCCCGTACTTCTTAAGTCACCGAATTTTTTGAAAGTAATTGGGCTTGGGTATTGCCAAATCATGCTTCTTTGAAGTTGTTATGTCGCCTTTGATCTACAATGCAAGTTTTGTCATAGTCAGTTGTGTTCCCTTCCATCTTAACTCGTCATAATCATCTTCACTTTCAAGTTTTAACTAATCTTGCTCCTACTTCTTGCTGCCGTTTTGGACGTGTGTTAAGTTTTCTAGTGTTTTTGCTATTGATTTAGAGAGATCCAACTGATGTAAACAAGAGGTGTATTCTTTTTCCTACTCTCTTCCTCACATCTCTGTTAGAAAGTACAAGATTGACTTTCAATGTCTCTAAGGTTTTTTATTTAATTGGATTTACCAAGGATTTTACCTAGAGGGTGATTTTCCTTACTATAGAATGTGGTGGATTTTTCTTGAGAATGTACATTGTTGACCAGTTTTGGGTAATTTTTCAATCAAGAATTCTCTATTTTGTAGAGGAAGACTCTTTTTCTTTCCCTACTAGATTAGGATCCTAAGTCCAGTGGGAGTCATCAAAAGTTCCCAATGCTTCCCCAAAATATCCTCACAAGTCCACATTAATTCATACTCCAAAACCTACAAAAAAAAAAAAAAAATTCAGTCCATACTTGAAGTCGGGCCGAATCTGGATTGACGAACATCTCATGTCTGGTCCGCATCTTCTTCATCCAGTATTGTTCTGCACAAATTTGGACTTTGTCGATGATAAAGAAATAAACTGTCAGTGGCACTGGTCTCATCTAGAATTCTGTCAACTGCTCCTAGTTTTTGTAGATGATGGCAGATTTTCTTGTACTAGTTGGAATTTGGAGTTGTGTAGGACTTCTTGCGGTGCATGTAAATTCTTTTGGATCCTGTATTGATGCATAAAATAACACCATTCTACCTATAAGAAGGTACTAAGGTCGGTAGAGGGTATTCACTGACAGATTTATGGTTAAAGAAGGGTACAGAATTGAAATGTCAGCAAGAACACCATCATCACGGTAATCTCATTGACAACCCAACACCCATACAGTAAACGTTCCAGTAAGTTGTCAAAGCAATTCAGTATGCAGTCTAATATCCAATGAAGACTATCAAGAGGAATATGCAAGCTATGTTTTTCTCATCAATATGATTTGCCCCAATGCAAAATGCAGAAGACTTTGGTTCACCCTTTCCAATAAGAACAAATTGGCTCACGCAAAAACTCAGTTAGTGTGGGAATATTCATCAAAGAACTTAAATGCAAAAGACCAATATGCAAATAGAATGAGGAAGTCAGAGGATTCCAATCGACATGCATATGACAAAGATAGTTATAGACATCCCGAGAAGGACATAAATAATGAGATGAGACTTGGAGCAGGCATAAAAATTTTCTAAAGGTTTGATACATCAGTATCATACAAGAGGCAGCATTTTGAGTTAAGAAATGAATGAGTGGTTTAGATAAAAATATATACATCAATGAGAACTCAAATACTCTTCAGATGTTTTTACCCATATTTCAAGGGTTCCAAATACCAAAATGGCACTTTCCCAGACCAATTCAGTAACATTTGTAGAGTTGTAATTTTTTTTCTTTGTTTTAAAGCATCAGAACCCACTCAAGTTACATTTGTTTGTAAGCGTTTAGATGATATGATTAGCAGAGTTGATATTTTATATTTACTCGCACGATTGAACTAAATGACCCTATTAATCTACCCCTCAATTTTATGATCACTAAGTCCAGAAATTTTCCAAGTATGCATGCCTTTAGTATTGTCATGTTCCAAATCATGTCCAAAATTGCTGATTCTCAAGGGGCCCAACATGTTTGTGGCCCTTCGCCCTAATTGACCAAATTGGGTGTGGGGAGATTCCAGCTCTAGCTAACTATCACCAACAAAGAAACGAGTAGTCCTATTTATAAGAATGTGCTCAACTCCACAACTAGGAAAGTCAAAGCGCATAAATGCAATAATATAACTGAAACTGAAGATTACTCTCCAACTATGTAAGCTAAAGCAGAAATAACTCTGTACTTAATAACCTTTGCTCGCTTTAAAAAAAAGCAACAAAGTCATCATCAGTAAGTTGTCGTATACACCACTGGATCCATATCACATCATATCTTCCAGCTTCTGGAGTGAAGTCACAAAATTTCCAAAGTTCGAAAGCCATTTCACACATTACCATTCAGTACTGACAAGAATTTCAGACATTAACGCTGCATTTGGATGCCTAACAAAATTACACGTGAATTTTGAAAACAAAAAATCATGGTATTTTCTAGATGAGTGAAAGTAAGAAAATCACTTAAAATCATGATTTTAGAAATTTCTATTTTGAATAGAAATTTCAAATTTTGTGGTTGTTTTGTCTACTAGATACATGGTTGCATTTCCTACTTTGACTTGATAACTTTTCAAACCAAACAATGATTAAATTCTTTAAAATCCTAATTCTATAATTATCAAATCTGTGAAACACTCAAAATCTGAATCTTTTGGTTAAAATATCCAAACGCAGCCTAACTGAAAATGAGAAGGTTAAATAGCAAAAGGCCAAATAACCTGAACAGGAACACAGAAGTTAACAGCCTTGTGACCATCTATATCCCTATTTCCATCTTGAGCTAAACATTCGCGAGCAGCATTGAGGAAAAGTGATACTGGTTGTCACGCCCCGCTTCCCAAAATACGCGAGAACGGAGTTACGACGAGAGTCGGCGATGTATATACGCGAGGAGGAAACCCCATGTATACACGCTAAGCCTAAAGTAATCTCAGCAAGCTATAAAAATCTACCAAATAAGATCGATATCACTGCAATACTACATATAAATGTCCACACATGATATCAATAAATACAAAATAGAATAACAATGAGTTTGATATGTATATGAAAATAAGGAGACTATAAAGACATGAATAAAAGGAAGACAGTAATATCAGAATAGGTAGAGAGAAACTTCAGCTCTTCGCAACATGTCCAGTCTCATCGAACACCTGATCAATAACATGAAACATTCAGCATCTGGACATGTGAATCCAGGGTCGTCAAGCGACCTAATAAGTGTATAAAAAAAGGAAGTGCTCGTGCATATAAACAATGTGTACATATATCACAATACGATATACTGCAATTAAATAATAACAGAATCATCATGAATGAAACTGTAACCGAAAGATAACTGATCACATGATAGTCTACAAGTAAAAGAATACTATTGATAAAACAGACAACTGATACTCAAGGGTGGAACCTAGCATATGTCACTAGTCTGGTATAAAATCTGGTCATGTGTACAATCATATGTCTATCATAACTTATATGAGTTCAATCAGGTGAGTACAGTCAATTACAGTACATAATAACAATTTATTAATATTAATTATGTCAGCGAATACCAATTGCCACTTGTAATAGACGCATCTCATACTACGCTTACTACATGTGTCAATCAGGGTTCTAAATTATTAAAACTGATCGGTTGGAATATTGTTCATACTTTAGGTGGGTCACGTACATACCTGGGACCACGGTCTCAGTTTCCTGGCGCCGAATCAGGCCGTACCGCTAAGTACTCAGTAACAGTAATCTCACTGTGAAAATAGTAGAACAATAACATTACACATGGGATGTCAGTCATCCCCCAGAAACCCTGCAATGGAACCCTCAGTAGGTTGCGCAACCTGTATCCTAGGTCCATCCAAAATACAGACGCTGTCTCCTCCATCAATTTTCCCAATCCCATTGTAAGTTGTCCATTTATATTATTATTTAATTTAGTTAAACAATCAATATCCATATTACTAGAATACTGAGACAATGCGGTGACAGAATCAGTGACAATACAGTAACACTAATCGTATACACAGTGAACAGTAACAGGAACAGTGAACAGGAACAGTGTATACGATGAATAGAGCTGTATCGAGTGTTACGGTCTAACAATATTTTTCAGTAACTTTCAGTAACATGAATAATTACAGTAACAAGTCTAAACACTGATCCTTAAGTTATCGATATATCCATCCTCTAAGATACCGATATATCTGAATCTCAATAACTGAAAAAACTGCATGTTCTGATACATCTAATCAAATCCCCACACTTCAATCCGATTAAGATCATCACATACTCTCACTTTATCCAGACCAATCACAAGATCTCAAAACTCAAGTAACATATCAAGTATATATATCTCTAAAAGTCACCATGTCAGGTCAACCCAATCAACGTCTATTCCTCAACCCCCAAGTCAACTCTAATCCAATTGAGTCTACTTGATAAGTCCAAGATCCCGTCTTTTTAATAAGAATCTCCTATTTAATCAATCATCAATATCTGACTAAACTTTCACCTATTTTACCATCAATAAGAATAATCAAATTTACTAATAATGTCACCCAGATAACCACTCATATAACTACCATCATGAACCAATCAAATCCGAGATCTAAATCTGATTATCATCTAAGTTACATTACCAATAGTTTCAATCCCAATCAAGATCATAACTAGGGAGTGGGACATCCTCAAGCTACATGAAATCTAAAAATGTCTACTTCTAATACTCAACATCAACAAAATATCATCTGTACTCGAACGATATAATATGTACATAAATCCAAATACTCACAATTATAAATCCAACTCTAACTCAAAACTATAACAAAATATAGGTCTCAAGCCGACTCCAACTCTCGCTAAGTCCAATTAAATTCTTATCTGAGTAATTACCAAATAAATAATTAACAAGTCTGATAAATACTTCACATAAAATATACATCTAATCGCAATCACGAATCAATCATCTCAAGATCAATCCCATAGACAAACTAACGTGCATCAAAACTAAATCCGAATCTGAAAACGGTAATCATCTATACATGAAGTGGTACAAGTCTAATATCTCAATATCAAAATACAAGGTCCATATACGTCTGATGCGCAAATATAAACTTGACCGTCAGTCAGTAGATCGAATCAAGTCACAGTCTAGGATACCCAATACTACGCTTAAGCCAACATCGACAAACTACAAACATATGAAATGACACTGATAATCGCTCAAATCAACTAAATATATAAGGTATACGGTCACTGATGCCTCATGTATACGGTCACTGATGCCTCATGAAATGATACAAGTGATAATACTGGTAAAATATCTCAGTCGTTCACATGAAATGATAAAGGTAAAACACAAATCCCTATTAACAATGGTAAATAAAGAAATAAGATAAAAGTAAACACTCAAATGAAATGACGTGATTTTGAAACCGAATCGTCGTCTGGTCTTCACTGCACGAACGGGTACGAATCTCCGGATCATTCCATGGGTCGGTCTTCGAATCGCCAGTGCATCAGGTCCATAACGAGCACGAATTCGAGTCTCCTACAACGGGTCCGGATCTCACCAAACGGGTCCAAAATACTGCACGCAACCCAACCCATGAACTCACACGAATATACACTCGTTCATGTACACACCACACACGCACCAATTATACACACATTAACAACACATATTAATACATAAAACATACATACATACATACATATATATATATATATATCTATATATATATATATATATATATGCACACTCACATTCATACCCAAACGCGCACAACCATGCAAACACACACACACACTAACATATTTTCACACCCATTTGCTCACAACACATGCATGAGACAACACACACGGTTCACACAATACTCCATGCACACATATATGCATACCCACACACACTTTTAAATAAACAAGGAGAGGACAGAGAGGAGAGATTACTTACCATGTAGAGAGAGTCAGTCTTCGGGGCTCAGCAGCCAGGGAAAGGTGGCACACTCGTGCTCTGGGCTCGCTAGAGCTTGCCGGTGAGGCACGATGACGACGGAGAAGCATGGTGCGATGATGGGCTGTCAGGATATGATGCAGAAGAGGGGGTGGTCTCGGGCTGTGGAGTATCACAGCTGCAAGGTTCCCGCGCTAGCCGAATATGGTTCCGACCATGGCAAGGAGGGGACGGCTAGGGGAGGCGTGGGCTCGTGGGTTATGATCACGGCCATGGAAGGGGTTGTGCGCGTAGGCTGAGCCAAAAGGGGGAGGGGAGTAGTGCTCGGCCAATCAAGGAGGAGTGTTGGGCTATGGCTCCGGGTTAGGCGCTAAACGGTGGCGACAAGGAGGGTACAGACTTGCGGCGAGGAGTTGTGTGGCGGAGGTGGGCTGCTGTGAGGGAGCTATTGGCCTGGGATGTGGTGGTGCTGCAAAGTGGGTGATGACAGTAGCACACCGCAAAAAGGGGAGGCTCGCAGCGTAAGAGAGTGGGTTCGATGGGGGTTTAGGTGGCGTGAGAGAAGAGGGGCAATGGTGACGGAGCTTGTCGGCGTGGCAATGGGAAAAACAAGGTTGTGGGAAGCGGTGTGGTTGATGGGTTCGATGGCGAGAAGGTGGTGGCATATGCCGGCGGTGGAGGATGAGATGGAGGTTGGTTGGAGAGGGCTCACGCGGCGGCAAGGTAGTGGGGATGTGGTGATCTCATGAGCGCCGGGGGATGCGGAGGTTGAAAAAGAATGTCGACGGCGGCTCGGCGATGGTGGTAGGGCACGACTAAGGTGGAAGTAAGAAGAAGGAGAGGGAGATGCATGGTGTACGGCGGCTGTAACATGCAGGGGAAAAGTGGGGAGATTAGGGTTAGAGTTAATAAGAGAGATGATTATATATAAGGGAGAATTGGGTTATGGGTTGATAGTGTTTTGGGCCTATTGGGTTCAGTTTGGGCTCAAAATGAAAAGAAGAAAATAAAATGTGAGAGAAATATATAGTTGCTGGGCTTTGGTATAAAGGAAAGAAAATAAAAGAAGTAGAAAATGAGTAAAGAAATAGAAAAGAGAGATGTATAAAAAGAGTTGGGTTTGTGGGCTCAAGTTGATATAAATGAAATTAGAAAATGAAAGAAAAGTGTTTGGACTTAGGAATTTGGACTAGGAGATAATAAACATGCATAATATAAATAATCATAATAATACTTACAATACCATACAATAATAATAAACAATAAAAATAATATTAACAACATCAACTAATAATAACAACAACAATTAATAATAATAATCATGAAAAACTTTAGTTTCTTAATACTAATATATGAATAGATACAAACAATAATAAAATATTAGGTATTAACAATAATGATTATAAATTATACTTGCACTGAAAATAGAAATGACGGTTTTAATCAATTTAGTTAATTATAACAAGTAAACTCAAATAAATATTTAAAACATATTTTAAATACGGTATTATTAATTAGGGGGATGTTACACTCGTTCTACAAGATCAACCTGAATTCAAGCATTAATTCAGATGTCAAAATGAAGGAGTTGAATAATGTGAACACATTACATAACCAACATGGCAATGTCATTTTTCTCAAATTGATGGTTGATAGGTAGTAAAAAGTGCATATTTATCACCACATTTACCATCATATTTCCCTATTTATTCTTTTATTACGCACTACTACCAATGTTTTATTGTTTAATGTGTGCAGGCCTTGAGTTAATAAAAAAAAAATAAATGAAGCCCAATTAAAGCCCAAAAGCCCACATGCATAATTAATTGTAGTAATTTAGAAGCTTCTATCTTATCTAACCTAATCTAAACTTGGATTTTAAAATCTAAGGGAGGAAGAGGAAGGATAAAATAGAACTCCTAATTGCTAAAGAGAAGGATAAAGTGGGACTCTTGCTATTCAAATCTAGAGAAGGAGAAAGATATAACAAGATGAATCATCATTCTAATTAAGGATAGAGATGGACTTCTATTTGAACCAGGTTGCTTGCACCACAAGATGAAGATAAAGGAGAGAAAATCTAAATTTAATTCGGATTCAGACTGGACACCCTTTAGTATTTCAATCATAACTTTCTCTATCGAAACTCAAATTTGATGATTCAAGATGCTCCAGAAAGAAGACTTGAAGGACTACATCTCTTATGTTGATCAAACTTTCTAATTCAGTCGGCTGATAAGTCATATTCAGCGATCAACATGATAACAAGTTGCAGGACAGAATTGAACTTCTACGGATAAGTCAAAACAAGTATGGAGATAAAAGAAGAATTCAAATTCAGAGATATTTTGCTCCTCCTATCTTCATACGCTTCTCATCCCTCTGGTTTTCTCCTATAAATACCCCTGCATAGCAACAGAGGAAGGACAGCTCTCAGAGGCTCAAATTTAGGGTTTCCTTTAGATACTCTTTCTCTTCGAATTTCTTGTATTATTTCGTTTTTATTATTTGGAGAAGAAGATTATTAAAGAAGGAGAAAAGCTTTGTAATTTGCCGGTGACATCCAATAAAAAGGTTTTTTATTCTTTTTAATTTTTCTTGTTTTGCAATTCAATTTATTTTTCTACTTTAGCTTATTTGTTTTTCTTCTTTTAATTTTCATGCAACCTTTATTAATTCATAATAAAAATAAAAATAAAAATAAAAATATGTTTAACTAATTAAAACTTATAGTTTGCTAATCTCTGGATCAACCCTAGTTTAGTTAAAAGATGAATTGATTGATATCTATTATTAAAAACCTTAGGATTTTGATTTTCTTGAAGATAAATTAATAATTGAGTTTAACTAATTTAAGTTGCACTTCTTAAATGGTTATTCATAGTTCATATCTAAATACTTTGATAGCATAATGTTAAGTAGACTTTTCTTATGCTATGCTTTGAAATTAGGATGAATTATAGTTTGATTTTTATTAGTGCACATGAATTAGAGTTTACAACATTGTTATTCATCTTTCTTGATTGAGTTTACAACATTGTTATTCATCTTTCTTGATTCTCAATCAAAACCCTAGGGTAGATAATTCTTTGTTCAATATGATGTTTACTTTTTTAGAATAATACCTTGGTTGTGATAGATGATTAGTAAATTATACTTCTAAAACTATTTCTTACAATCAATACCCCTTTTTTCCAAGATAACTATTAGAGAAAATCGTTCCGAAAAGCTTCTATCGCATTCCTCCCTGTGGATTCGACCCGCTAGCCCTTGCTACCGCGGATATATTGTGAAGGACAGAGTCATGCATCCATCCAGATAACATCCTTCTAACCCTTAAACTATATCTCTGTTTTTCCTCAATCAATGGTTCAAGAAACACCACAGTAAAACTCTAGAGATCTACAACCCAAAAGTGCCTATAAATCCAGGAAACATGTTTTATGACAATATATCATCAAGATAATTTGATCCATGGTTAAGAAATGCAGGAAAGCTGAAGTATAAAGCCAATGCATCCTTGGGATAATATCATGATGAAGAGTAGGAATCATCATTTCGTCTCTATCATAGAGTATGGGACATGGCAGATCCACATCCTATATACCCCAAAGCAATCCACAAAGATGCACATATTAAACCAACTGGTAACCTTACTTTCATTGTTATCCTCCATGTTAGAACTTATGGATAAATTAGCATCTCTGAGCAATCTTATTAGAGCACTCAATTACTCTGTAATATCTTTTTCCTTCCCACTATGTTATCCAAGACCTGAAGATGAGGCAAACAATTGGATGTGGTCACGAATTTGGAGAGCTCTACCTACTTAAGTTTAATTATTCTTGTGTTCATCAATCGAAGTCATGTTTCCAGGAACAAAGTTCTTAGCCAATATTATGCTTTGGCAATTTAGATTGGGTAGATTGTGTTTCAAGTCCATAAAAATTCTTTTGCCTAAATTTTATGAATCTCTATTTACTGAGAGTTTTCCGTGTCATAAATTTCATTTGTCAAAACAAGTGAATATTTCATATCTTCCTTCAATTAATAAAGTCGATGATCCTTTTGGTTCATTCTGATGTGGGAGGGCCTTTTATTGTTTCTGTGGATGGTTAAAGATATTTTATTATATTTATTAATAAATTTTCTAAGTGTTAGTTGGAGTCATTTATTGAAAAGCAGAGATTGAGTTCCACAAGTTACTAAAATATTTCACTGAATGGTCAAAATCAGTTCGTTTAAAGTGGATTAAGGTATTAAAATTCTGTACGCACGTTTCTAAAAATCAATGAGCTATTCATCAATCTTATTATCCAATACTCCGCAACAAAATAGAGTAGCAGAAAGGAAGACTAGACGTCTTTTGGAGATAACGCAAGCTCTTCTTTTCTGATAATATCTTCGAAACGCCATAGACCCACAGCAGCTCCTACAGTAGCCTATGTAATCAATTATCAATTGTAAGTTGTCCAGAGCTCTTCAAATGCAGGGTTCCCATCTCAATTCTTAAACCAGGTCAACCTTTGTTTCCTGTTTCCTCCTTGAGTGTTTGATTGTTTGTGTTTCATTCATTTCAAGCATATTAAAAGATCCAAACTTGATCCAAAAGTTTTATGGGATATCTTTCTTGATTATTCTTCAACTCAGAAAAGACATAAATGCTTAGATCCCAATATTGGTCGAAATACATCACATACGATGTTACTTTTAGTAAATCTCCAGTCTTTTTAATTTTTATTGTCTGGTTCGCATCTTAAATAACTCTTAATTGGCCGAGAGAGAAAATTCCCTAGATGTTTATCCTGTTCCAACCTAATGATATATTTGAATCTAATGAGTCTCAAGACTGAACGTTCTACTCTTGATTTGGATGATGAAAATATGACTACTAAGATTGACAACCGAGTAATTGTTCCACACAAGGAAAATAGGAAGCCAAGGCCAATCATTGACTAATCTTAAAATATTTCATCTCAGGATTACTTAAATCCTACTAATGCTCCCTGGACTTATCCAACAAATTCCTTTAGTGACCTTGCTGTTCCTATGGTGATTTGAAAATCTACTAAGACAGATTACTATTCCTTCTAGTCAATGTACTTCACATCATGGCACATCAAAAGGCCACCTCCTCCCTTGTAGTTCGATATGATTGCACTTTTTTATTGCTCAAGGGATTGAGGACTCCAGCCTTCCTCACTTGCCTCCAATATTCGCTATAGGGAGCAAAGGCTATGTCTTTGCCTTGGTAGAGCAATACTCTTGGCAGATTCAAAGATCAGTTCGCAAAGATATGGTCTTGGGCTTTCATGACGTCTCGTGCGAGCTCTTATGATGAGACTACAAGGGTTGGGGCTCGGCCAAGTTGAAGAAGCATGATGCGCCCATATTTCATGGAAAGGGTGAGAAGAAAGCAATATGAAAGGTCGCTCAAACTGGTGGAGGTTGCCAATGATTGGAACATATTTTCTTAAAGATGGAAAATGCGACTTGATCGAAAGAAGAGTGTTAGGAAGATAATAGTACAAGCAACAAAAGCGTGGTACAAGAGAAAATGAAGCCAATGTATCCTGTTTTTGTTCTAGTAGAGTATATTTTACAACATAAAATGGATGATCAAGGCCTCAGTATATACAGGCATTTCAAGGATGTGTTTAACTGCCAAAGTTTTGAACCAAAGTACATTTCACCACTTCAAAATATTGATAAGATTGATCTTGATCTTATCATAATTTTTGTCGTTCAGCCAATTAGAGAGTGCCACGCTATATCATACATCACTTCATAATGCAAAATCCAAGGAAAAAGGCTGGTCATCAATTGCTTCAATGTTGATCACTAAGTCATAAACTTACAATGTCGCCAGTTTGTTCCCAGCTGACTTTATAGGTCAGAGAAAATATCAGGCAGAATCCTGGATCTATATCCAAAAGTTAGTTAGGAAATGTTGCATCTATTTGCATTGAGAATTTAGTGAAACACGTTTTTGCTGCTCTAAGAAGGTTTGCCACTCAGCAGTCATCATAATGCATTCGAACTCTGTGTTTGTGGATGTAAATGAAGTCCATGCAGTAGGGCAAAGCTCATGAAGTATATACCACATTTTAACTACAGCAAGCACAGACACGCCATAATCGTTTTTCTTGAATGTCGTGTTTCCTGATGTGATCTTAAAAACCTATCTGTAAGCGGTTAAGTCAATCCACCCGCCTCCCATCTCCAATTGCTTTCACAAGTTATATTCATGCACCACGATTTGGGGGTGTAGGAACTCCCAGATTCATGTTCCTGCTATGGCATAATTTTTACCTTTACCTTTCAGACATAAGGTAAATCATTCCCTTTTCTAAAAGCTAAAGTTAATCCTAACCTACAAAGAAATTCCAGGGTTCCCATAGCATCATAACTAACTGTTAATTTTGCCGAATCCTGCAGCCGTTTGAAATAAGTGTTGAAATATTCAGAGCTGTGAAATATAGTTTTCGTTATATAATAAATCTAATGCAGTTTGAATACCACGATAACCTATAGAAGATATCTTTTTTTATTTTGGGAAAACCATCAAAGACATATGCCTAAAAGGAGAGTCAACATTGTAATGCATATTGATTTCAAGCTAAAATCATATCAGAATACATACTCAATACACAAATTATTGAACTACTATTAGATATGATCATATTCCCCATTGATACCATGGTGATTTCTAAATTTGACAAACATGAAGCCTATAGCTATGGTTACTGGTTAGCAATTGAATGTGAAGTACATTGACAAGGTCAATGTACTTCAGTCTGCATGATTTCACTATAAAGAGATTAAAAACTAGCATGAACTCATCAAGTAACAAAGGGTTGGATTTAATCTAACCTGAATATTTATATATTATATATTATAACTCCCTTTCTTTTGGGGAAACTATAACCCCCCTAAGTTATTAATATTTATTTATAAGAAAATATATAGAACACTCTATATGGACACAACAATATTGATCCCAATAACCTTGATATATCATTTGATGTCCACTATCCCATGAAGAAACCCCATCAGATACAAACCCAGTATCTGATATTTACAAGTTTGAGAGGGTTCCACTTAATCAAGAATATAAATGAATCTCTAGGAATAATTTAAGAACATAAGATAGCATGATTCACAACAGATTGTAACAAATGTGTGCACTTTTCTTTTGGTGTTAAAGTGAAAAGTCTTTTCAGTATGTGGTGTTTAAATCCAATATAACACAAGCTTTATGCCCTCATCATCATCTCGTCAGTAACAGAAATTTCTGTTGCTCAATGAATCACAATGGATTGTACCTGGTTACCTACCTCATTAAAATGTCTCAAAAGTAGATTCTTTGTGACCCTCCCAATGCCAGAACCACAATCTGCAGCAATGTAACACACCAATAACAGCTCCAAAATTCTTCCCCTCGAGAATTTTCAAAAACTAAAGGTTAAAGACATGTAAAGATAATACCAAGTGCTACAAGATGGTGCCTTTCACTTCCAAATCAAGCGGGCAAAAGGGTTTTGAGAAAAGCATCGCTTGCCTTGACATCGGCATCGTTGACGTGGCCCTAACCGCCAAGAACCCCATCGACAGATGCCTTCACGCCCTGTAATACACAGAGAAATCGAGCAATTGATTGGGGAAAAAAGGAGAAATAGGAAATTTGAGAGGGGTTTATGAGCTGCTTGCTTACTTCCCAATAGGAGATGCCCTTCGAGTACCATTCATGGCGCTTCTTATTGTTGGTATCGGTATCGGTATCCGGTTTGTCGAGGCCGGTTTCTTCTCTCCACATCTCTTCGGCGCTTCTGACCCCCTTCCGTCGAAGTCCAACCTCCGACGTCCATCGACGGCGACGGCAGAGTTTTCTTCGACCTAAACCCACCACTGCTTGGGATTACCGCGTTTGCGGTGTGAAACGGACCGAATTTCACCGGCGAAAAAGAGGAGGAAGAAAAGAAAAGAGAAGAGAGAAGAAAGGGGAAATGGGGAGTGGGAAAGAGATTAGAGGAAAGAAAGGAGCGTTGCTTTCCTTTTTCTTGCGGGCTCTCTTTTCACGTATCTCTTACTTGCTCCCTCTCTGTACAAATGAACAGATAGATAGATAAAATTTATGAAGAAGCTACATAAGAAAATCTCTCTTAAATCGATTTTGATTAGTATATTATCACTATTATTAAAAAATCGAACATTAGAACAAAGATGAGGGAAAAGAGGAGGAAGAAGTGGGGCTGGGAGAGGAAGAAGAAGAAGGGAATTGAGGAATCTCTCTGTCTCTCTCAGATGAAAATGAACAGACGAAAAAAATTTCTATATGAGTCACAGGGCAAAACCTCTTTTCGCTTAATTTTAATTAGCTAGTCTTGATTTTTTTTTTTTTAGTAGAATTGTCTAGTCATGTTAAATTATAATAAGCTAGATGACCGCCTTGACGGTGAAACCGAGCGATGAAGAAGAGGTGGAGGAGGAAGAGGAGAGGAAGAAGGAGAGGGGAGATGGGAGAGGGGAAGGGAAAGAGGAGGGGGGAGAGGGAGGGGGAAAAGGGAAGGGCCGCTGGGAGAGGAGAGAGTCTCTATCTTTTGTCTTTCTCTCTACCTCTCTCTAGAGGACAGACAAACGGATAAAGTCGAAAAAGTCACATGAGAAATCTCGCGTTTGCTCAATTTGCTAAAATACATTTGAAAGAAAAATCTTAGCAAATCCTATTTAATTATTGACTGAAGAAATTGACACATATCTTGGGGAAAATATTTCTTTCCCTTCATCCAGTTCAATACAGAAATTCATACAAAAACTGGCGGAGAAAAAGAAGTAAAGAAACAGTGAATAAAGATGTTAGCTTAAAATCCTTTTTTCCCCTTTTTCCTTCAAATAAGGTATAATAGATCTTTGCTAGCTTTAATCACATTGTCGGATCTCATACAGCTTATACTTTTCTTGACAGGTTGTGCGAAATGGGGAGAGCCCCTCGAACAGGCACCTATATTGAACCAAACACAGGCTTTCATGCTTGGTGATTTATTACATGTAACTGGAATTTGAGTTGAATTTTCCAGATAATATTCATCTCATGTTGGGTCACTTAACAACATTAGAATTTAATTATTCCAAAATAAAATCACATTAAATTGGCATCAACTCGTTTACTATTAATTTTGTCAGTTGAGAGCTACCACACAAACAGCTTATGGAATTGATAATTTATGAGTGAAAACTGAGACATACCAGTTCCAGATGCCAATTGTCACTACCTTTCATTTTACAGCCAAAACCTTGTGCTAAGCTAATCTGATAATCAACAAATTCAAAACTTTGAAGTCTCTGATGAATTGCAATCTCAAAATGCAACAATCCATCAACAGAGAAAATTACACAGCTGCAGGCATGGATTCAAGAAAAGGGCACATGAATATAGATTCAGAACAACTGAAAGTAGTTTTATTAGAACTGAAGCATATACATATGAGGGCAATCTCAAGACCATAGGGGACAAGGTGCAATATACATTCTCCTCACTCACGATCATAGCCGAGCAAAGAAATCACAAGGCACGTCAAGTAACTCGAGCACTGGTGACCGGGGTGTCAGATTGGGACCCCCATTCTGTCCAAGATCCATCATAGATGGGAACGTCAGGTTTTCCAAGCCGGTGGAGACCCTGGAATCAGGTGAACATGTTGAATATCTTGGCTGGAGATTTATCAAAGTGAGAAACAGCAAAAATTCTCACAGGCTCCAGATAAAGGTACTTACCAAAGCAAGGATGCAAGCAGTTACACCAGTACCACACGAGGCAACAACCGGACGATCTAGAGAGATTCCTGTTACACAATTGAGTTTAAGATGTCCGAGTTTGCAAGACGTTTGAAGTAACGTAGGTGTATAATGGAAGAAGAGCATAGACCCAGCATCCTAGTGAAAAATACAATGGTACGATGACACTACGAGTCTTACCTTCGTTTTCAAATCTTTTAGCAAGCTCATCTGAAGGCAACAACATTTGAGAGCTGTTCAACATCTGCAAAACGGTATCACATTCAATGAGCAGATCCATGTGTGTATACAAGGACTGATTAGGTGAATTATTTACTATTTATACCAGCATATCAGTAAGAAAGGAAAGCTTCATTAAGGCCAGGTCAAAAGTTCGTCTTCACCGGGAAAAAAAGGGGGGGCAGAAAAGTCCCAAGTAGATGGTTGTGATCACCGAGTCCTCGCAGAAACCAGCCCATACTTATTTGGGAGAATGCTATTTTTGAGAAGACCAGAATAAATGGAGCAACGAGAACCTAAGTAGCACAGACACTTTAAATGTGGTTTTTAGAATTTTTTTAGAATTTTTTAACTTCAGAAGGAGCAACGAGACACATGTATGGGACACAATACTTCTATCTTCTATGTTCTTTTAGAATTTTGAGTTTCAGTGTGTTGTGTCATATCCGTTTTGACGTATCCGTGTCCGTGCAACATTGACAAGAACCCAAACCTTACATGTTACATAGAACTTGGTGTGAGCATGATGTACCTCGGGAAACTTATGCATAACTCAGGAATCCTATAAATGTAGCACTTGCAAGCCAAACCTTATTTGCTTCTAATTACTCAATGGCTTCTATAAGATAATCTAAGAGAAAAAAAATATCAGTGTCACTTTAAACCGTTTCACAGTATCTCAAACTCCAGCCCAAGATATCTTGCTGATATCCACAGTAATATGGATGACTAAAAGACCCCTTCTTGCAAACACCCAAATGGTTATGGTTCTCTGTTTGAGAGTAAATTGGCACATATGGGTGGTTCTATGCCAGCAATACGCGTGGCTGGTGTATCTGAGGTTCATAAAGGTGTCATATCAGTAAGAATTCTGCTTCATAATAATAGTAGTAAAGAATTAAGAATACAGCTTCAACACACAGAAATATGTATCATAAAGAAAAGAAACATCCATGTAACTTGAAAAACATAGACAAAAAATTGAATAAATATAATTATTTATATTGTATACGCACACATATCTTCTGAATACAATATTTTCCATTCAACAATTCTTTTAATAAAATCTCTATATTTCAAATGAATACGATTTTTTCCTTCAAGAATCTCTTTAAAAAATTGTTCTTCAAAATTTGTTCTCCTATTAATACTAAATAATTTCTACATATTTCTTCTTAAGTTGCTCACACAACAAAACCAATGTCATATAAGTTTCCAATAAGAATTGAAGAAGCATCATGAAAGTCTCAGAAAATATCCTAATGGTATAAATACGGCATTGGAAAAGTATCAAAGACGTTTCCCTTTTCTTTGAATACAGTATGGTGTTAGTATCAGATATATTGATTTCCTAGTAATTTAAGAAAAGAAAACCTCATATTGGTGCTTCTTGCCTAAAATGTGGTACCAAAAACAAAATTTTGGTGCCTTAGATGCAAATTTTATGTTTCTTCATGCTTGAGAAAAAGCGAGCCCACATGGGTTGTTTATGGCTGATGCATATCATAAAGGTTCAATGTAAGCCCTTCACAGAATTCAAAAATAATAATAAAGATCTTCATACAATGAAGTTCCATCATTGTGTAAAGCACTCCTTTCGCAAAAGATTAACATCTAAATCTCAATTTAGGGATGGTTGAAAGAAACTGAACTAGTAATCTAGGTAAAATTCAGCATAGTGCTTTGTTTTAACTTTACCACAAAAAAAAAGAAGCACAAGAATGCAAACAGATTTCTGCGTGAGAAAATATCTAGAAGATCATGAAAACAAGGCCTTCGAAAAGGATCGCAACCACTTCCTTAGAAACATACGTAGAGCTCTCAGGCATAACATTCTCTTAAGCTCAATTAAAAGCCATGATATATGAAGGCCAAAATTCTACTTGAGGACAACTATCATTAGTTTGCTTGGCTTTTAGCTGAGAAAAAATAACAATATTTGAAGCAAATTCCAAAATTCTCTATATATTGTGCCAAAAAGCCCAAATTTCTTGATCAAACTCCACAGTGCAAAAGAAAATACACAATTACAGGTAACTACCTGGACAAAAGGAACACATTTGCTGCCTGGCACATGACCACTTCTTATTCCTTTGCGTGGCTCTGGTGCCAGACCATCAAACCTGGGGAATAATTAAATAAAGCCTAACACATCAACATCAAACAGAAAAGAAAGAAAAGAAATCTTTCGACAAATATTTTCAGACTCCTAAATATGCTTGAAGGCTAAACCAAGTAGAAGAGGTCAATTGTTTAAAATATATATACCACTAATTCTAGGTCTTATTTTAGCCTTCCCTCCCCACTATTTGTGAACCGTCTAACTGATTGAACAATTAACCTATACTAATATGTTTGCATGTGCCTTAGATTATGTAAACATATTTTCTTTTAGTAAATATCAATAACTGTATATTTCTACAATTATAAAAAGATAAATCCATCTACATCTTTTTAAATGTGTTTTAAATTGTATTTGCTTACGCGCTTCCACCCAGGAATCACATGTTAAACTAGTCAATTCACTACTTAATATGCTTGTAGATCCATGGCAAGGCTCACAGATTGATGCAAATTTGGTGGAAAACCCCACCCTCTCTCAAACCCACTATTTGCAAATATAGGCCGCTTTCAAGATTCCGACCCTCATCTCCCCTTTCATCAGACTTCCCTTCCACCGCCATACTAAGAACCTCCTGGTTTGGGTTATTAAAGCTAGTTTCTTCATAGAGAATGGAGAGATGAGTTACCTCTAGCCTAGTTAGGAGAGGTTCAATAATTTAAAATTATTACATTATAAGAGTAATGGCAACCCATAATTTGCAGGAATTGATTAAATACTTCTACTAAGCAATTTTTTAGGTCACATGAAAATCACTGCTTAATTAAGACTTTTTAGCTTTGAAGGCTTCTGAATTTTAACAGTAGAATTTAGTTCAATAAATTTTAATGCATAACAAGTTAGTTGAGATCACAAGACTGTGCTAAACAATTTTATCAAGAAATACAATGCCAAAAAGAAATCTTTTCTTATTAATAAGTAGACAAATAACTGGTTACCTGGCTTTTGACCGAGCATCTACATGTTGATGTCTTTGATCACTAATATTTTGTTTCATCTGAAGCATACACGATAACATCATTATTTAAGTTATAAACTTCTATTTCCGGTATAAGTAATAAATCAGATAAAAGACTAAGCAATCATAAGACACTTGCATGAATTAAACATTACTAGAACATGTCAATATAGGTGAAGAATGAAAATTATAGGCATGCATTCTGCATCTATAAGATCTCTAGAACACTGGTATCCACATGTATCTTTTTTTGACATCATGACATTTGTAATTTGTAATAATCTCACAATTAGTTAGTGATAAACCAAATAGAAACACCAAATATCATGTGTGTCATATAGATCGATAGATAATACACACCCGATAAACTTTTTCACCAGCGAAAATCCCAATTTCTATGTTATGGTTTTGGTACCACCAAGATTAGGAAAATACTCCACCAAATCCTCAGTCTATTTCACCACTACTCAACAAGAATAATTTTTGTAATTCACACAATGCACAGAGTGGAATAAAAGTTCATATTTTATTTCAGATGTGTCTCATTATTTGCAGTAATTTCCATCAAATCACATTCTTTTCCTTTGATGAATGATGCCAACTAATGCAAGAAAATATCACTAATGACAAAAATATTCAGAGATATTTGCTCTTCATAGAACACACAAAGGGAACAAAATTCTAACCCGATCAAGCGTCCAGACTAGATGAGGCTGGAATTTTGCCTCAAAGGTGGCTGGACCAACCTGCAAAAAAGGAAGCTCTCTCAGAAGATGTGTTTCACAGCGGGAACTAATAACATCATTTTATGCTCCATCTACATCTTATATCAACCAGAATATTAAGTAAAAGGCTGAACATGGACAATGACTAATGTGATAAAAAAGACCTAACCAGAGGTAAAAAATGTTAGGCAAAAAGTAACAAACAGTAAAATATAAGACCAAACCTGGGTTCAATTGGCAGTTGCAAGTATAAAACAAACCTAACTTGACATATTCAGCAGATTACAAGACAAACTTCAGACAGAATGGAATTGGAGCATACCTTCCATCAAACTTGGTATGGTTAAGTCATGTCAATCCCTTTTAGTTTTCAGCATGCATCTAGACCCAACAGACAACCCTTGAGAAGTTAAACTCATTCCTTTTAGTTTTCAGCATGTATCTAACCCAACAGACAACACTTGAGAAGTTAAATTCATCCTTTAAAAATATGACAATACATACGTACCCCTCTTGGAAGCATCCTTAACCCCATTTCTCTCCTTATATATACGCTATCCTGCTTACCTCATTAAACATACTGGTTTCCATAATCGGAAAAATCAGTTGATAGCTCAAGAATTTAAATCAAAGTTAGAATGGTCATCCACTGACACGTGGCATCTATAAAACAGAGATTAAAGCGATTTTGATCTGACTACTCCTCCCACATGTAATAATTCACAGGAAACAGAAGGACTAAAAGGATTAGAAAGCAAACTGTGGCACAATCAGCACTACATGTTTAACAACCAAACAAAAAAACTGAAAGACAAAGTCAATCTATATAATCTACAAGACAAACTATTGACAGAGAAACTCACCAACTGTCCATGATAAACCTTCTCAATTGCTTCCCTTGCAGCACTAGCTTTCAGAATCGCATCACCGGATGCACTTGATTCAACATCATATCCTGAAGCACGCCATTGTGGCAAACCTCCATCCAACACCCAAACCTTGTAATGTCCAAATGCTCGGAACATCCTGTTAGGCACAAAGAACTTGAGATTACTCAAACTCTGCTTAGAACTGAATATTCCATAAAGTATAAACAAAACATCGGAAACTGGTTAGTTATAAAAATCACATGTTTTAAGTTATGAATTGAATTAAAAGAAAAATGGGCACAAAACATGCTTATAATATATGGTATCACTCAATTGGCATGCCTAGTAAATCACATCAGGCGTGTTTGCTTTGAGGAAAAGGAGGGAAAGGTGCGAGTGGGAAAACCCTTTTCCCACTTCCACTGTTCGTTTCAATGGTAAAAGTGCAAGTGGGATTTGTATTCCGCTTGCACTTTTTCTCAATCTCATTTCCCACTTTTACATCCCCATTTTACCACTTGCATGGGACTATAGTGTAAATGCTCTGATACCAATTGTAAGTCACCTAGAGGGGGGGTGAATAGGTGATGGCTAATCTAATAGACACTTAATGCCAAATAATGCGGAAGTGTAAACTATTATGACCTAAACTAAACTCTTACACTAAACACCACGTATAACACAAGAGTGTTGCCGAATTCCCCGTGAAGGGCTCTGGACAAACTCCTCTAGATTCCCCTTGAATGGGTTGAGGTGCCGCGTTGGCTCTCTTGGTTGAATACAAGTGTTAGCAAACAATCCCAAGCAAGTATAACAATTAAGCACACAAGTATATCATGCATGTAAAGATAAACACAATAGAAGCATGCAAGATATAAACAAGAGACAAGAGAGAGAGTGAGCAATCGCAAACACAAGGGATTTGTTTCGAGGTTCGAGCACACTTGCTCTACATCCCCGCCTTCGACACGAAGGATTTCCACTATGCAAGATCCCAATGGATCTCTCCCCGGTGCCGCAACACCTACAAGCCCTCGGACTCCCTAGTCCCGTACACACGCAAGCCCACCGGCTCGCCGAGGCCGCACCTCAAACAAGAAGTTCGCACCCGAACCCGAAACAACCGAGTCCACACTAGGACCCGAAACAATGCGAACACAACCGTCCGCCTTCTCAAAGAACAAAGATGAACTTTGGTGATCACAACTCTTGATCACCTAAAATCCTCTCACAACAAAACCCTATAGGTAGATATAGCAATGGATAGCTCAAGTGGGTGTGTGAGAAAACAAGAAAAAGAGATGGTGGAGGAAAACTCAAGAAAATCTCTTTTAACACTCTTGATAAAAACTCCCCTTTTGATTGGAAGTATTAGCTCTCAATTTAGTGGGAAAAACTCTTTTAATGAAGTAGGAAAAACTGGCTTAAAACCCACTAGAAATCTTGGTGAAAAACAATGACCAAACCCCCAAATTTATAGGGCTAGAAAAACTAGCCGTTGGGGTTCTGTCAGACCTGTCGGTCGACCGCCCGGTCGACCGCCAACGGTCAAGAATCCGACCGTTGGAGCCTCCGGTCGATTGCCCGGTCGACCGAAAAGAACAGAGAGCACTGCTCTCAGTTCCGGTCGACTGGGTCGGCCGACCGGCCATCTGTCAGGTCAAGGCGTGCACGTCCGTGCACATCGGTCGACCGTGCCGGCCGACCGACTTCAGCCCTAGTCGACTTGGTAGGTCGACTAGTCGACTTAGCTGAAGCCTGAAACAGAAATCTGATAAGGGATTAAAACTAGGTCTTTTTGGCTCTAATAAAATTCCATAAAATTACAGAAAATCTATAAAAATAGTTTTACCAATATACTTTGATAAACAAAACATGCTTGCACAAATTAAGGCATGTTATAAATGATTTGGACTATTTTTGTAATATGAAAATATTGGCTCAACAGAAAACTTGTATTTTCCAAAATCTTATTTTTCCAAAACTCCTTTTAAATACAAAAACTAGATATTTTGAACTCATTAAAGCATAGAGTGTATGGATATGATCCACTACACAAATAAGATATCTATGTTTTTGACATTAAGCTCTAAATAAGGTTTTGGTTAAAAACATGTATATAAGAAGTACCAAAAACCAAAACTATTTTTCCAAAATGAAAGTCTTTTCTAAACTGAAAAATTCTTTTATGAAAAGACAACTAAATCAAGAGTGTGTGTGATATATACTTGAGCAATCCACCAACTATTCTATCCTTTACATTTTATTTAAAAACAAAAATCTTATACCTAGACACAAGTTTTCATCTTCTTGAAGCCTTCACTTGAAGCCTTCTAGACATGGTCCAAACACCGTGCAAGCTCCAAAACTTGACTTCAAATCCTTTTGTTGAAGCTATGCACCAACTAAGATCTTGATCATAAATCTGTCACTAATTAAACACAAGATCATTAGCAAACATAACTACATGAGTTGATCATCATCAAAACTAGAGTGATGCGCCTTTGGGCCAACATATAGTTACTTTTTTAAATATTTGATATTAAAATATTAATATTTAATATTGTGATTAATTTTTTAAATTAATTTAATTTCAAATATTTTTATAAAATATTTTAATAATTAATAATATATTGAAATCTTTATGTTTTTAAATAATATTATAATATTTAGTGTTTCAATATTTTTAATAATTATAAATTTAAAAATATTATTTTTCAAGAATATTTTAATATTTAATATATAATTATTTTAGTTAGTTTATTATTATTTTAATATTTAATTTTTATTATTAGTTTAATATTTTAATATTATATTATTTTTATTATAGTTCAAAATTTTTATTATTATTTAATATTTAATTGATAAATTTATTATACAATTTATTTTTAATAGCATATTTAATTTAATAATATTAATACTATTTAAATCACCAAACAGTTAATTTTGTGATCAACTTTTTCACTTACACTTCCACATTACTAACCAAATACCATAAAACACAATATACTTTCTCATTTACACTTTCACATTACAACCAAACACCATAAAACTTATTTGCACAAATCTCAATTTCTCACTTTCACTTTCACATTTCACATCCCCATTTCCTACTTGCACTTTTTTCTCTCACTTACCGCGAACCAAATAGGCCCTAAATCCACTTGTGGAAAGAATATGCCTAAATGTTACAACTACTAGGAGATTTTTTCCAATGAAGAAATTGCGAACTATTTAATTATAATTAATTATTATAAATGATCTAACTCCCGAATGGAGCTCTGCGAGTGAGCGAAATGGTATACTAGACTGATGATGAAGAGCTCTCAGTGGACAAATTCAAGAGCACTAGTAGACGATAGATTGAGTGTATTTGTGGCGTGTGCAACATCAAAGTCTAAACTACACTGAGCTTCTTGATGTCTGGATGTGTCATTAAATTACCAATGCTGTCCAAATACATGATAGTTATGGTGTCAATTTCCTAATGCATTCATTGTTGTGTGTTTAGAGAAGAGCACAATTTTCTCAACAGAAAGATCCAGACAGGTGGTATTACATGCAATCTTTAAATAATAGGAAATTAGAATAAAAACCAGCAACTTGCAGTAATTGGAAGATGAATTACATAGGACTAATTCATAAACCCGTACATGTCCAATTTATTCATGGATGTCCCAACATTACGATAGAAATGGGTATGAACATTTATTCCAATTCTTATTTGGATGCTTTTCTCGTTAACTTCATTTACCTAAGTTGAAATTTGACGGAAAAAATTATCATTTTTCTTATAATCTGTTTTCTGTTCATTTTCTTGATACACAAACAGTTTCAAATTTTATAAAGGTTTTTCAAGTCAATTCAATTTGTATTATCATGATCAAAGTTATCAGCACCAATTTACTTTATTATATATTATTCTTATGATTTAACATTTAAATATCAAGTTAATAGCTTACCACCAAACACGAGCAGCACTGAATGTCCCCTTTTTCAAGTCAAGTCAATTTGTATTATCACGATCAAAGTTATCAGCACCAATTTTATCATGATTTAACATTTGAATATCAAGTTAATAGCTTACCACCAAACACGAGCAGCACTGAATATCCCCTTTCCATCATAAACAATTACACCATCTTTATTCTGGATTCCAAGAGCAGAAACAGCAGCAGCAAAGGCTTCCTCTGATGGCAACATGTGAGGTAACTGATTCGAATTACTTGCATTAATTGATAATATCGTTCAATAGTCAAAATGAAAGAAGAAAATAAAGAGCAAGGCAACTTTAGAACTTCTAAATAGAACAGGAAGACAGCATGTAGGAAAAGGTAAAAGCATCAAGCAGTAGCATTTACAGCAACACCCAATCGATTTTCATATAACTGAGCTACACATGCAATACTACCAAAAACAAAGAAAAAGAGTTAAAGAATCACATTCACTCAGAGCAGATACACAACTAATCAAATGTACAGTAAGAAAAGCAGTGAAAAATGAAAGATGTTTTTATGACACAGCATTTCCAGATAGTTTTAGACTTTTGAAAGGAAAATTAAGTAGGGGAAAAGCTTTATGTGACAGTTTAAGAATCATAAATGTTGTAAAATTGAAGAATATATTTCTAAGAGCCGTCATTTCTTATTTCAGGAACAAAAGGATGGTTTAGGATTATTTAGATAAAAATAATTTATTTTTGTTATTATCAAGTTGTCTCTTTGAAATTGATGGAGATTGACTGGCATTAGTGCACAGTTTACACTGTGACATCGTGCAAAATAAAAAAGGTTTATGTGATGCAAGGATGAAACCATTAGGTTCAAACAATTCAATATTCTGCTATGGTGTCTTGGTCACAATACATTAGATAGAAGTACCAACTATTGTGGGAGCTCAAACTTTAGAATAATGTGAAATTCAAGCCCTAGATCTAAGTTCATTCATGCATGACGTAGTTTTAGTGTGAGTAAGTAGACTGCATCACAACCTTATGGTCCTATCGAAAAACATTAAAACATAAAAGGGAACTCGTAAGACATAACTTGCTGACTAAGAAGCATGGACAGGATACAAGCATGGACACGATAAGGACACGGCCACATGATACGGCAATTCCTTATAAGCAAGACGCATGGACATGGAGACATGACACAAGCATATAACACATACACACAATGAATAAATATCAATATAAATGCATAGTTATGTCCTTGCACCCAAAACTTCATCCACATATTTTTAAAAATATAATGACACAATGATCCTTATATGTTAAACTTTCACATGGTCTTGTGGCTTTGCAAAAGAAACGGGTCTTTGTTGTTCAACTCTCAATTAAATAGTTCAATGTATTTCACTCATATTAAAACATGTTAAACCTCATAGTGTTACACAAGTTTACATTTGGCATTTCACTTAAGTATAGTCCTTATACAAAAGGAAAAGTAAATAAATATCTCAATTTTGTGACCAGAACAAAGAAGTGTGAGAGAAATGTAGAACATGTATCCAAGTGCGAGACAAGTGTCCTAAATTATATACGCGCGCGCGTGTGTGTGTGCAGTGTTTGTGTGCACGCAAGTGACGTGTTCCACAGATAGGGCTTCATAATCGAAGTATTTGTACTACATAGCTTGCTGAAATAAAAAAAAAGGTTATAACAAGAGATTATCACTCATCATCTTGTTACTGCTGTAAAAGCAAGGAAATTAACCAAAAAATGAAAATTTGGCGGAAAATGCTAACTTGGTCAGCAGTATTAGAGTATATATGCAAGAAGACCTGCTCAAGAGTAAATTACAAAAGAAGACCAGGCATAAACATCATACCAACTAATGCAGGAGATCAGCAAAAAGCTCGACCTAGCAATCAATTTTAAGAAGATATAAAAGCCAGGAAAGCAAACTCACATTAGAAGTTCGATCTGATATTCCATCAACATCAAAGAATAATGCACCAGGAATGTGTGCCACCTAAATATAAACAGACAATTGAAAATGAATATCTTAAGAAAAATAAGAAGTATAGCAAAAAAGAAACAATGCATAAAGTACTCGATCAACAAACATAATATATCTGAAAATGCAGGAATTTAACTGTTAATAACAAATGTAAATAGTTAAATTCCATTAATTAAGGCTGCTTAGCATCACAATACCTACAGTAGCTTGATATTTTATTCTTGTTTTCATGATTTCTATTAAGAAAGAAAAAGTACCACCACCAAAACAACCAACCCAACACTACTAGTAGGGAAGAAAATCAAAAACAAGTTTCCACGCCTCTGCAGGAAAGATCCAACTTATTCGCCTAACAAAAGAAGAGAGAGGAAACATAAATGAGAAGGCACGTATGCCTTCTATTCTATGGAACCATTAGCATCAAATGTAAATACATTAAGTAATTCTGCCTATAGTCTGCAAAAAAGCTATAATATCTTGATCTTTTATCTTTGTTTTATGATTTTTAATAAGAAAGAAAATGACAACAACCAAAGTGGTCTAAACTATGGCATTAAAAATCAAAGACATTCCAAGCTTTTGTAGGGATAACAAACTTGTCCACCTCATAAAAAGAAGATATCAAGGGAAACATAAGTAACAAACATTTATGCGTCCTATGGGAGCTAGGAAGCATTTGCAATGAAGAGATACAATATGTATACTCCTTATTGTAAGATCATTATAGAATATGATGTCTCAAGAGTGATTTAAGGCCAACATATAGCCATACCTCCATAACTCCATCAGCTTTAGTTTTGATGCAAATCCAATGCTAGTATATACAAGGTTATAAATATCGGACAGCGGGATCGTATCAGATGGGTGTTTTTCATATCGGATATCGGATATCAGGAGAGATATCAGGGATACGCACGCATATCGGGCGTTCATAACGGATGATATATATAATGAAATATTGATAACTAAAAGTTGATTTAGAGTTATAGATATCATCTACATAATAAAAATGATGTAATATGCATGCAAAGACATTAAAAAACAATGTACATTTACACGCAATCATGCAATAAATAAGTTATTTCATATTGGGTGATATATCTGGCGATTTATCAGCCGATATCGGGTGATTTATCGGCCGATATTTCAAATATATGCCATTTCTTGCTGCAAACGATATGACGAATGATTGTCCCATATTGTACCGGCAGCAAGTAAAAAAAGAGATATCAGATGATATCTCGACCGACTTGGCCGATATTTAAAACAGGGTGTATATATGAGCTTAGTTGATCTACCATCATTTAGTAAATTTACATGGAGAATATTTATATACATCGTTTATATTTCATGAGATTTAAGATATTTCCATTGTTGTTAACATGGTTTGAAATCTCTGTATCAGTATTGGTATCGGCCGCAAGATTTTGGTATCGGAATTTTGTTGTTAACATGGTTTGAAATCTCCGTATCGGTATGAGTATTGACCGTAAGATTTTGGTATCAGAATTGGCAATATCTATGATTTATAATCTATTTCGTTTCGTCATATTGGTAATATCGGGTATAATTTTGGTTACATCAGGTCATATCAACAATATCAGTATCAGGTGAGATTTCAAACCATGGTTGTTATACATTATAAAGGATGAGGTCAAGGTTTCAATTTTCAACTCTACATACAAGTGAGAAGTGATATATTCAGTTTAGTTTTCCCTATTTTTTTGGAAGCCAAAATCAGACCAAACCACTCTGGATAACCAATCCGAAAGGAATCAAATCAATTCTGTTGGCTTAGTTCGCCTTTGTCCATATTTAAGGATTTAGAAGCAAATCACTCCCATTCAAACCCAATGATAGGAACACAAACTTGAAGATCCATTCCATTCTAGGTAACACACCCATTAATCAAGTAGGGACAAAATGGACGGGTGAAAGTAGCATTTTGTTTAATTTTACAGTCCAGATTTTTGAAACCCAACAAAAATTGTGCACGGGTCTAAAAGTGTTTAGAGCATCATCAGAGGTTTGGATCAACAACTCAAACCATAGATATAAACAATATGCTACTCCAAGCATCCATCTTGACCTAGTTGTTGCATAGGTAAAAAAAATCAAATTCACTTAATGTTTCATTTTAGGCAATTAAATGTTGTAAAACAACTTTAATGGGAATAGATTCTTTGTTTGAATGGTACATCATTGTGTATAAAGATTTGCTCTCAAATCCCTTGGAAATAGCCAAGTAGGTCCATTTGTCTGTCTGTTTCTTTTGCATATGTATATGGTGGTGAATTACTTTAAATTTATTTCAGTCGTTTAATCCAATAAACGATTCAAAAATTCATAAGAAAACCAAATAGTCCGCCAAACAACTGAACGAACAAACTGAATGGGCTTGGATTGGTCATTCAGTGTAAACCAAACAATGGTTCACCCCCAAAGTCCATATTTCATCGTAATCATTAAAATTTCCCTCCTTCACATTTCCAGGTGGCAATAGACTAATGTAACTACTGTTGCCTCAACACATAATATTGTAATGTAGACTTTATTGAATATTCCGACTAATTTTCCCCAATTAAATGCTTATAGGTGCTTACTACGATTCATTATCTTATTTGAGTATTCAATAGTCTGCCAAACAACTGAATGAACAAACTGAGTGAACAAACTGAAAGGGCTAGGATTGATCATTCAGTGTAAACCAAACAATGGTTCACCCCCGAAGTCCACATGTCATCGCAACCATTAAAATTTCCCTCCTTCGAATTTCCCGGTGGCAATAGACTAATGTAAATACCGTTGCCACAACACATAATATTGTAATGTAAACTTTATTGAATATTCCATCTGATTTCCCCCACTTAAATGCTTATAGGTGCTTACTAAGATTCAATCTCTTAATATGAGTATAAGCTAATGACATCGGACCATACATTACCTCTGTAGCAACATCATTATCTTTCTTTAAAGGATCCCACAATAATATTCAAGTATCTAAAAACAAGAATCCAAGATTACCCTTGATTTATAATAGTTTTGTATCTTATTCTTGATTTACAATAGTTTTGTATCTTCTAGAGTAATCCTATTGTAAGCCTGCTTTTATTTTATGGAAATAGGCACAACCTTGTTGTTAAGTCTGCTTTATATAAATTTTTGACCCATAACCCTTCAGCTTAAGCTTTGGGATAAAGCGGTTATCTGACCTCTGAGCACCAGGCTTGGAAAGATTCTGGATTTATAGTTCGGTTGGAGTCCTCTACGAGTTGCCTAAGTTCCTCGCCTGGGAAAGTGTGAGATTGCTTGATAAGCATTGTTGGCCCACAACCCTTTATCTTACACTTCAGGGTAAAGTGGACAGATCCCATCAAAACAGAACTGTAATAAGAAGTTAGAAGAACCTAGATAAATTGTTACATTTTTCACTTAAAACACATTCTACCAGCATAAATCAAAGTTGAAGGAAAAGTTGTAAACTACTGAACAGTCCAACAGAATTAAGTGATCCAGCAGATTCTTGTTGTGCTGCAACAATCAAAGTTATCCTAGTATAAGCTATCATGTGCATAAGCAATAAAACGGCATGAAACAAGATAGGTAAATACATGAGGGATTCACAGTTGAAATGTTTGCATATAAATATGGAGCTAAACATAAGTGACAAAAATAAGAGCCGGGCAGAACCTTCTAGCCTCACGTCACCTTTCATATCTAAAAAGTGCAGAGGCTTGAGAATACAAACTCTACATAATTTCATAAACCATAAGCAAGAACGTATAAATAATGAGCAAAAGTGAATGCGCAAATTGACCTGATATTCTTGAAATGGATTCCTTTGTTCATCAGGCATGTACCAGGATGCATCCAAGACCTAGCAACAAGGAACAGAGTAATTACTACATGAAGGCAAAAAACATCAGAGTGGATATACTATAGTGAGAGCAAATGCATACATAGTATAGAGCTGATAAATTAAACTGAAACGACAATTAGAAGATGCATAGTTCTGCTGAGGCAGAAATTCTTTTGAGTTAGACTGAAAACAAGTAAATAGAAAACATATAAAATAACCCGTATAAAGCATTAGAAATAGAAGCAAACAAAATAAAGCAGTGAATTTTCAGAATAATAAGGAATTCCAGATCTGAATATAGGCTACTCGGGCCTATTAAGAAGAAAAACGACAACAGAAACCAAGTAAAAGCATTAAGGTGATGCATAAAATTTTGGAAGGAAGGAAATGACACTCACCTTTCAGATGATAAATTAAGATATTGACAACATTTAATCCCAAAGTGTATTATTGGCTTCCCCCACTACAACAGGTGAAAGAAGCAACTAAAGAAGACCACATGCAAAAATTGTGTGGCTGCCCCTTCCACATCTCTATTTCTGTATAGCCCTCTGATACCCATCCAGACTCCAGAGTCAACTTTATTTTGAATCAGATTTCATATAACCTAATCTGTGTTAGGAAAATGGAATGTGGAATTATGTATTCAATTCAAACGGAAATGCTAACTTCCTTAACATGGGTCCCGTATTTTCGATAACTCTCTGAATCCCATATTGTTTAACCATTCTAAACCTATTCACATATTAGAACTATATTAGTGTTTATGACCGAATATTGAGATGATTCAAAAACAGAGAATTCACAGCTAGCAGACTACAAACCCATCAGCAAAATAATCAAGCAAATCACATCCTAATAGCCAAAGATATTTCTTGTGATTTGTGCCACATTCTTTGTGTTGTTTCCATGCAGCAGATGAATAAGAGTTTCACGCAAAGTGGAAGTAAAATGGAGATAATAATGACATAATGTTATCTATTCTTAAGACTGTCATTATATAATTGAATATTATTTTAAATCACTTCTTTGATAGGTTTTGCTTAACAATAATTCTTTCTTATTTATGGAATATTTGCTCTTCGTCCATTACTTCAATTATTTTCTAAACCATGGTATCTTTTAATGTATAGAAAACTATTTCTCTTCACTTCTCCCTAATAATAATTCTTGGTTCTGCTCCCAAGGGAATAGATACTGTCTGTAGACAAAGCCACGAGTCTCACATTGAAACACGAACAATGGCTGTATGCAAAACATTCTCAAAAGTCCCAATGAAGATAACACCTATATGTGTGTGTATTCGTGGATGACTTTGTGTACAAATTTAACATATGCATTTAACTATTTTTCCGTGTTTGTGTTTCTACTTAGAATGATGGAATAACCATAAGTAGTAAAATATTGAAAAGGCTGAATAAGCAATAATATTTTACAAAAGTTTACTAAAGAAGGAGAGGGTGGACATATTCACAAGCTGTTGATTGACATGAATCCACAATTGTACATAACAAGTCTAAGTAGGGAGAAGTAACCCACTGAACATAGGCGAGAAAAATATAGAGAATTATTCCTTAGTATTGATGAACAGCTGTACATATTTAATGCACGCATTCAACTATTTTTACATTATTTGGGTTTCAAAAATGACAGAATAACCATAAGAAGTAAAATACTGAACAAACTAAATAAGCAATAATTGAAATACACCTAGAGGGGGGGGTGAATAGGTGTTTTGCTAATCAAATGTAATTTTAAAACTTATTATGATGAGTTATGCAAACGGTCACTCAAAATAAGAATTGAAGCCGAATTTCCCGTGAAGGGCTCTAAAACGTCTCCTCTAAGATTCCTCTAGATAATGAGTTAAGGTGCTCAATTGCCTCCTTATTGAGATGAGTATAGACTGGTATTGAAAATGATGGAATAAAAGCAATTATAACATGCAAGATAAACAATATCACAAATATGAAAAAAAATAAAAAGCAATGGAGAGTAAGACACAATCAAACGCAAACACAAGGGAATTTGTTTCAAGGTTCGAGCCACCGCTCTACGTCCCGCCTTCACTACTATGAAGGATTTCACTATCCTCTAAGGGATCTTCCACAAAGGAATTACAACTTGGTCTACACAAAACTGGAATACACGACTCCACCAACTCAACCCTCTACACAAGAGGTAGCTCAAAACCAATTGAGATTACAAAACACTCGGTGATCTAATAAGATCACAAACACTCTCTCTTACAACTTCCTATAGAGTGGAATATGAAGTGATGATCAAAAAGCTAAGTGAGAAAAGAAATTCAGTTAGAAAGAATAGAGAAGTTTCAAAACTAACTGAAAATAGCTTTGAAAAGAAAGAACTTGAAAATTGAAAGCTAGAAAAACTATTCTCTTTAGAAACAAACTTGAAAACTTGAGTATTTTTCTTGTCTAAAATCAAAACCCATGACCCATATATAGGCAATGAATAAATATCATTTATAAATCATACCAGGTCATTTGGCGTGAGTTTAGACACTTGGAAACAAAAAAAGCTCGTTGAAATCCACTAAAAACAAAACAGATTCAAAAACTAGCCGTTATGATCATCTGGCAGCCTGTCAGTCGACCGGCCGGTCGACAGGCAAGTCATCCAGAATAGAGCCATTGGCTCCAGTCGATCGGGTTGTCGACGCTCGTTATATAAAAAGAGAATTTTAAACTATCAGCCAACCGGGTCGACCGGCCCCAACAGAGAGTTAGGGTCTCTCAGTCGGTCGACTGCAAGGATTGGAAGTCGATCGGTCGGCCGCAAGGGTTGGCAGTCGACCGGTCGGTTGACCGACAACGTGCACACCCCTAGCCAAAGGTCCGGTCGACTGTTCTGGCCTGCAATAGGCATCGGTCGACTGGGCGGTCGACCATTTTGACCTGAAACAGTTTTATGAAGGGTTTTTAAAATTCAAACAATTTTCAAAATATTTTGTATTGGTTTGAGGTTGATGAAGCAATGTATAGGTGATGAAATACATGTTCTAAACTTGTTATAAAATTTTAGAAAAATTATGAGATATGTATCAATACCAAACATGCAAAAATATCAATACTATCAAAACTTGTATTTTTTGAAATCGTGTATTTGTGTGTGTAACTTCTTGAGCATTACTACCACATTCTACACTTTAACAAACTAATATCTTACAAGATTCTAGGTAACTACAAGATCTTCAACAGGGCTTCCCCATTAGCGACATTTGAGTACTTTGAGTTTTGATCCCGTATTTGAGTCTTCTTGAGTTTCCAACACCTTCCTTTAGAGGAAGAAAACTCCTTGAATATTTAGAACTCTGAAATAAACTTAACCACTTGAACTTAATTAGTACAAATAACCACATATGTTTTGTTGTCATCAAAACCATAAACCGGGTGATTGTAACCTTGGGCGAACAATAATATGTTAGAGAAGTTTCTTAAAGAAGGTTGACATGTGCACAAGGTGCCAACGTGAATGGCACAACAAGTCTTCGTAAGCAAAAATACCCTACTGAACATAGGTCAGAAAGTTGTAGAAAATTATTCTTTAGTAATATTTGCATTCCCCACCCCCAAAATTATAAGTAACTATTGGCATCCATGTTATAAGAGACTGCAGCAGTGAGTAAAAAGTTAGTGATCTATAATTATACAAATATATGGTAACAAGATTTGCAGATAACTTGCATCCTACCACCATCCATTCATGAACCTATAGGAATCCAACACATATTCCATAATGTACTCATTATACTTTTTAGTTGAAATTCCATAACAAATATGCAGGATTTGTTTTTCCACTAAACGACGCAAAAAAAATGCAATAAGAGAAATATATAATGCAACAGGAAGAATCTGAACAACCAAATAAAAAGTGACCATTGGGTATATACAAAGTAATTTGAGCAACACACAAAATAACTCTGTGTTTATTAATGGGAGAAGGATAAAGGATGCCACGGTAAAAGAACAACAAGATAAATCAGGTGGAGTTAAGCCTATAATAGCCTAGCAAAATGCTCCCTGTTCACATGTCCCCCAACCTCGAAAAAGGACACAAAGAAAAGAAAGAAAACATAAGGAAGAAAAGTGAACACCAATAGAGGCGACTCAAGCATGTTGAGTGGGTTTTCCATGTTTACTTAAAAGGCAGTGAAGGTAGTTATGTTTGTGGCTGTTATTAATCTCCAATACAAATGCCTCTATGGCTTTTTGTTGTATGGTTTTAGTTCAAAGTTTATTTCTTGTATTTTCTGCTACTTTAAAAAGTTTAACAAAACAGTGGCCTTTTGTTGCTTTTCCACCATTATTATTTATTAAGACATCAGTCAATTTTACCCTTTGGTTGCTCTGGACATAGGCAACCTTTACGGAATTGCCTCATGTTGCAAGGTAAGCACCCCTATGGAATTCTACTGACAGGAAGAGCTACTAGATCATGGAGAATAAATCCCAAGTCACCTCCTGTATCAGTTGTAAACCACCAAAAAAGATGGTTTAGGTTCGACATAAGACATGCTAGTACTAGTCAGCCCTACTCTTGGAATTTTTGCAGGTTTACCTATAAAATGCATGCTTTATAGTGGTTAAGTCAAAAGTTTCTAATATAAATGCCTCTATGTCTTCTTATCTGATGGCTTGAGTTAGAAACCGAGCCTGTGAGTTTCTTATTGCAATTCCACCTTTAACATTGCTTCTTGGAAGATTAGTTGGCTTTACTTCTGCATTGCTCTCGATGTGAGAATCCTTTTCACAATCTCCCTATGTCCTATTTGGTACCCCAACAATCTTTTTTGATTTTCTCAATAAGAAGTATCCTATCTCTCCTACGTCGCTTAATGAGACGGAGGGGATATAAAAATACTTGATGCAAATTCCTCAAGGTTATAATTCATGGTTGCGTCAAATACATTTGTTGCCTCCTGCAATGGTCCTACTAATAGAATGGAGCTTACGCGGAAGTGATGTGTAAAATAGTCCTCCCTCATAATTAAAGTAACCATTTTCTAGGATACAGCTTCTCCAAAATCAAAGACCAAACTCTAACCATCTCCCTGTGTGTCATTTGCACATGGAAGAATAGACTTTCCTCCTCAACACGTCATTTACCCACACCTTTAAGCCAGAGTCTATGTCAGCAGCATGCATTTCACTATGCAGATGAGGTCATCAAGAACCAAGGCAAAAGAGGGGAGGGGGAGGGTTTTGAGGATCCCTTAGAAAGATATCATCTGTATCTAAGATCCTCCCTAATTCCTACTGAGAGCACCACAAACCCCCTAGGTGATAATATTTCCAGCCGTCTAATCTACCTGGCCCTGAACATGTCCCTCTTAACACCTAGGATATGCAATTCTATTCAAAATTCTTACACATTTCAAAATCTAGCACAAGAAGAAATCCATATCATATTGTTTAAACAATTACACATCACTTCATGGAAACAACACTACTGTTCATGTAATATATATGAACACTTCCTCCCCTCACTTGGCCTCCTTTGTGAGAACTTTGGTCATAATTTTGAGCCAATCATGATCGTAATTCGTTCTGGAGATTACTTGGATGGATATCCCCAACATTAGCCTTAACACTCTTCTTCAGAATGAGGAAAATTGTAACACGATAAAGATTGTCCCACCCCTAATTGCCATTTTATAATTCCAAAAAAGTCCCATTGTGTCACTTTTAATAGTTTTGCAGAAAGATGCATAGAATAGTAATGGAAGCTATCAGGGGAAGCACTTTTCGTTTTCGTTTCCTAAATCCAGGATGCAACATTTTGCCTTCTCTTTGGTGAACAAGCCTTCAAGGTGATCCAATTTCTCCTTGGATTCCAAAAAGCAAACATGATTGCCTTATATTAATGAAGTTATATGGTAATAATAATGTTTTCTGGAACTTACTTCACCTTACTAGTGCCATGTCCATTCCTTTACAGTTACAGCACTAACTCCACACCAAAACAGGGAAAACCCTTAAACCTAATTGTTCAAGGACAAAGCCCAGCTCCAATCACAGATAACTTTTAAGTGTTAAATTCGATTCTTCAAATATGTAATCAAACAAAGGTCTTCTCATGGTCCTTTTATTCAATTTTTAGCCTATAGTTACTCCCTATAATACTACGACTATCATAGAAAGGTAACATCAAGAAACTTTGCCATCTGCAAATTGTTATAGAAACTTTAAAAGACTCAAACAAAAGGACTAGAGATACCAATACGAACTAACTTTCAAATAATTCCATTCACTAAAGAGAGTTTTGTGGCATCATTCAGGCAATCACCTTGACATCGGGATCTCGAAGGTTGACGTGCAGCCAATCACAGGAAACAACAGGCTCGCTCCGTGAAATCGACTCAACCGCAGACGAAGTCATGCTCGCAGCAGACGAGGCACTCCCAAAGCAACGAACAAAAATGTAAGTTTTTGGAGGAGAAACCAACGGGGCGAAGCCGGCACAACGATAAGATGGTCCCCTCTGCAACCAAAAAAGACATTTAAACAAACATCACAATCAACTAAAGCGACAGCGATAAAGACAAACGCAATTCCCCTCAAAATTAACTGAATGAAGAAACTTTGAATCCTAAATCAAAGATTTGGATCCGGTTAGGGCAAAAAAAGAGGGAAGGAGATGGTTTGCCTTTGAGAAGGCAGAGTAGCGTCTTGAGCTTTGGGCGACAGAGAGCGAGGGCCGAATCGATCGAAGACCAGCGATCGCTCGATTTAAGAGGGCAGATGCCATTGTAGAGAGAGAGAGTTTTGGATTTAAAGGAGAACAGTGAAGGATTCGAGCATAGCGGACTAAAGAGGGCTGAGATGAACCTCGAAAATAGGGGTTTTTTCCACGGCAAGTATATGAGTGCGGATACAGGTACGGACAAAACTGATTTAGGCACTCACCCAAAAGGCAATTTCTTTATTGCCAATTATACTTTTATACTAGTGTACCCCAATATGCGGTGGGAAATCGATTGACAAGCCACTGCCAAGCGGCAAAAAAGAAGAGGGAGGAGGTGAGGAGGAAGAGGGAGGGAGGTGAGAAAAAAAGAAAAAGACGGACGGACGGACAGACAAATTTTATATATGAGTCACAGGAGAAAATCTCCTTTCGGCCAGTTTTGATGAAAAGACAATATTACCTTTTAAGTATTATAAAATTACAACAATTCAAACGCTTTCACTCTAATTTGATTAAGGCACCCAACCAAATCCTTCTTCTTCTTCCTCCCCAACTCGTCCATTCCTCAAAAAATCCTAAAAATTTCTACTCATCCTTACCTTAAATTTCATCCTCATTGTTTTGTTGACATCTATGGATAAGCAACTCACTACTTTCGAGCATTACAACAATGGGAAAGTGAGTTTTTACTGTTTAAAATTTGTTTATTCTTACCTTTTTTAGCAAATGGGTTTGTAGTTTGTTCAACTCACAAGCGTCGAACATAAGTAATATGTTCGACCTATAATTGACGAACAGTAACAAAGTGTTCGGACATTTTATAGCCGAACATCTTGCTTTTGTTTAGAAAACACTGACCGAACAGAGCTACTATGTTCGGTGACGAACAGAAGCACTTTGTTCGGCCCCAGTTGGCTGAACAAAGACCTTGCAACAAGTTTAAATTTTTTTTGTTTTCTGATATAGGGGAACATCCTTCTGCCCATTGTAATAATATCGGTACTGAGCTGACTATTGATTATAGTATGGACTTCACTATGCATGAAACATTTCAAACTCGATAGGCATTGATCAATTGGGCTCGAGAAGTTATAAGTCATGAGGATTTATGGTTGTTATCAAAAAAACTCAAGAGGCATTGACCAATTTCTGATATGCTCGATTTTGACGAGAACGGATGGGTTCAAGTGAGACATAATATGCTTGCAGAATTGAATGACTTTCAACAGCTATATGAAGGTGTCTATGGAAGTTCTGAGCGGTAGGAGGGGATCAGACACGCTTTCAACCATTTTGATGGTGGAACACAATATGACAAGTGGACGGTGATACCTGATATGGGATCATCCCACTACAATGTGGTTTTATTCCTACTATCATGACCTTAATGCTTAACATTCTTGCCTCTCAAAATAAAGTAACTTCCTTCTGCCGCACACAGATACATTGTAATTGGGTTTGTTAACGGCAACCACTTTATTGAGGTAAGTTTATTCTTATGAATGGCTATTCTGTTACGGATATCTCAACTCAATTCGCAACATTTTGTGTTTATATGCAGTTATACCTTAGCAATGGACATCCATTGCCCTCTATCCTGTATAAGTGGCATGATCACCAATTTCCAATAGCCGAAGGATGGGATGCTTCTTATGAAAACAAATGAAAATATATTCTGATATGTTTAGTAGTGATAATTCTATTAGATATACAAGTGCCAATTCTTTTAGATGTACAATCTCAATTGACTGAAATAAGTTTTGATTTTGATTTTAGGTTATGAATTTTTGGATATGAATTATATGTAATCTCTAGTTTTGCTATGAATTTCATCCATTTTATAGCAATTCTTTACTTGTTGCAATTTTTTTGGCAGTTGTCTGAAGGTAACATTCTATTGTTCGGTTAGAGAGAACCGAACAGAAAAATAATGTTCGGCTCTCTGTTATCGAATAAGACATAAATGTTCGGTCGTGCACGTCTGAACATAATACAAAAGTCCGACTACTTCCCGTCGAAAGAACCTGGGACATAATGTTCGTGCACATTCTGCCGAACAGAGCGTTTAGCCTTTGAGAAAAAACCTTAACACAAATTGATTGTTTTCAAAAACTTTCAAATTAGCTTTAGAACATCAAAAAAGTTTCAAATTAGCTTCAAAAACTTTTCAAAAAGTATTACATAAAAAAATCGCACAAATATTAACCAAAATTTTTCAAAAAGCATTACTCATACATATTTGTAATCGTCAAATTTTGATCTGCACTAGGATCACGACAGGTATCCCACCTCATCAGGACCATCCGAAACATACAACAAGACATGCTAGCAGATCACTTTTTCGAGCACCACTGTGTCGTTCCTGAGGTCACTCCTCCCACTCTGAGGACATTGCCGCCCCAATAACTTCCATACTCCGAGCATCTTTCTGAACACCACCCAATCATTCCGGAGGCAACTCCTCCTACTTCGAGCGAGACATCTACAGCAGCCAACCTCATTGATCTTTACCATTAATTCAGCAAGCAGGACTTTCTTAATTCATTGAGTCACTTACGCCACCAGATCATCCTACGTTTTGAACATTGCAACAGCCCCTGCTCCAGCGCGGTCGTTTATAGATGATAGTTAGAAATCACTCCCAATAATCAAGAGCACGGTATAAGCATTTATAAAGAAATTCCAACGTGCAAATCTTGTAGTTATGAAGATTTATAATATCTACACCTTTAATTATGACGTTTCGGATATTTATACACCTGGAACTCCATCAAGCAAGGAGGACAGAGAGGGATCGAATCCTAGAGAATGGGATTCCCCCACTCGGGAGAAGCTCTATTGATCAGATATCCCTTGCACAAGAGGACAACTCCGCTGATGGGTTTACTCTGAGACAGACGCATCTAATCTGTCGATGGTTAGACCCCCACTTTAGACTAATTTTTTTGCAGGTCTGACAAGATTGTGGCTACATACGGCACAAGGTATATTTATGAGAGTTTCTTTTTTTGGATTATCCCCTCGACGTACCGGTCTTGTATGGTCATAAGTCCAATTATTCTCCCGAGAATCAAAAGTTACAGGTAGGATATCCTGAGAACAAAAGCTTCAGATATATTTCAAAGTTTGAATGTGCTTGATGATTGGTCATTCTGGAGTAACTCGGATTATATATGCTTGGTCAATGGCTCCATGAGATATAAGGTATATCAATGAGAGTTTTCTTGTTTGGATTATTTCCTCAATAATTTAGTTTCATGAATCCATTAGCTAAGCTCATACAGTCAGACTTTCCCACATTTACATCTAATATTTTATTTAATGTATCATTATATGCTTGTATGTGCATCCTAATTACTTTCAATACAGTCTGATTGTCCCGAGATGGGATTTCCCCTCCTTGGAGATGACAACACAGCTTCCTCTCTGTCCCACCAAGATACTCCGTTGTGGGATTTCCCCAGTCAAGGATCGGACGCTGCTGCAGGGATTTTTCCCTCCTAGAGGCTTGGCTTCACAACTCTGTTGATGGGATTTTCCCTACTCAGAAGCGATTGCGAACTAAACTCCATTGTAGAGATTTTTTCTTTCTCAGAGGCTCAACCCCACAGCTGGGATTTTCCCCACTCGGGAGCAAAATTTTGCAGGAACTATTGTGGGGCTAACATCTACTCTAGAACTACGCGTCGAGCTGGTACAAAACATCACGGAGTCAAAACATACTCTCCGAATAGACATCCAATTCTAAACAAAAGTCATGGTAAAACAAACCAGGTGAGATCCAAATAACATTTCTATTTCAAAAATTAATGCTTTTATTATAAAGTTTTATGATTACATTCATTCAAATACACACTTGGTTACATTTAATGTAACACCATGTTCTCAGAATATGTACTCAGATATGTGTTCTAATTTTTTGATCGTATTTTTTCAATTTTATCCCGTATTTATTTTTGTTCTGTGATTATTTATATCAACATTTGGTATCAGTTCTGGATTTTCAAACTCAGAGTCAGCCATAGTCTGAGCTGGGGAATGGATCCCAATGTACTGCTCAATTTGATCTTCTGATAGTCAGATTTGACCAATTTTAGTTTCAAATAATGTTTTCAATATTTTAACTTTTTCGTAATTTTCTGATTTTTTTCTGAATTATTTTACAAATCTACAAAAAGCGGTATCGACTGTTGTCACTGACCATTTTTTAATTTACAAACAGAGTTGAATTTCTAAAATTTGCTTTTTGCATTATTCGTCATGATCATATTTTCTATCTTAATGCATTTTTGGGGATCTTTTTGAATTTATCAAAATTCGACCAGGTTTGGACTCAACCAGTATCGCCGGTTGATTCCAGAATTTTTTAATTTGAAAATGAGATTGAATTTCTTGAATCCAATTTCACCAAATACCTTAATATAATATTTTCTATTTTAGAGAGTTTTGGAGGATCTTTCAGAAACTGTTAAATTTTGGCCAAATTAAATAATATTTGTATTTTCCCAATTCTGAATTTACCCCAGATATTTTCCCTATTTCTTTTATTTTCTCTTTTTCCTCTCCTTTCTTTTTTCTTTTCTTTTTTTTTCTTTTCTTTTTCATTTTTTCTTTTTCTTTCCACAACCTTCCACTGGCTTCTTCCCTCTTCACCTTCCTCCACCAAGACCACCACACTCGCCACCACTCCCATCATCCATCATCATCAACTTCATCATCTTCTCCATTAACAAAACCACACATCACCTACCCTTCTCCCCTTCTTGGCCAGCCGCTACCGACCAGTGGCCATCCGACGTCTAGTGGCCGCGCGCCCGCGTCCAGGCGTGACCAAACACGGCTGCGGGGCCCCTGGGCTGCGTGAGCAGGAGGGGGCTCTGCCTCCTCTCTTTTCTCCCTTTGCTATCTCTACCTTTTGCTCTTCTTCTATCTCTCTCACTTTCTTTCTCTCCCTATGTTTTCTCTTACTTGGGTCCCACCGAGAGCTAGGCCACGGCCAGCCCCTGGCCGTGGCCTCTCTCCTACAACTTTTTCTCTTTCCTGATTCTTCTCTCTCTCCCCCCGCTTGCATTCTCTCTCCAAAAATATTAGTATATATATATATATTAAAGTATATATTGGTGGCATGTGTACACATGTTTCTAGTGTTTAGGAATTTCACAGTGTTTCTGAAGATTTATAGGTGAGTGATCTCATTTTATTTGAGCACCCCGCTTTAATGGGTGTTTTGTTGTATTTCTGAGTTTATATATTGTACTCTGCGATTGTTGTGATTGTATTGTGGACTATATATGTAAATCGGTGATATGTACTACATTCTGTGGACTGATGCATGTGATTGTGTAAATGATATTATATTTGTGCTTTGTGTGGTACTAATATTTCATGCAGGTACCCACTTAGCCTTTGGGCTGCATTTCGCCTTCGGGTTCTTATACAACCCACTTCCCGGGCTACCCAATGGGCATTGTGCCTTATACCTTCTGGTTTCATGGTAGCTGCAGGGAGTGCACTCAGACCATTTACGGTCTCTCATTTAGCGCCTAGTACTGTTGATTATTACTTGACATATTTATATGTGTGTTTGTGTGGTACTAATATTTTATGCAGGTACCCATTTAGCCTTTGGGCTACGTTTAGCCTTCGAGCTCTCATACAGCCCACTTCCCGAGCTACCCAATAGGCACTGTGCCCTGTACCCTCTAGGTTTCGTGATACCTATAGGGGGTGCGCTTAGACCCTCTAGGTCTCTCATGCTCCGCCTGGTAGGCGAGCCTAGCGCTCAGTGCTTTACCGCTACTCCGTTCGAGCATACTTTAGTCGTGAACGCGGCTTCGCCACCTGCGATAGCATAACATTCATACGCTCACTCCGTTGTGTGAGTTCAGCTAGGCCGCGAGTGGTAACCACGCCGAGCATTATGGCGTCTAGCACTATACGCTAGCTTCGCTCTAGCCTTATTTAGCTCCGCTTGGTTGTTTGCTTGGTTGTTTAATCATTATTGGGGCTGTTTGGTTGTCGTAACTGGCCGTAATTCGTAAGTCGTAATTGGTAAAGTCTTTTACAGCTGTAAATGAGTTACATGCATGTAAGCTTTATAGTGTTTGGTTGGTAATATAAAGTTGTAAGTGGAAAAGTGTATTGTGTTTTACGGTATTTGGTTGTCGTAATGTGTAAGTCGTAAGTGAAAAAGTTGACCACAAAATTAACTATTTGATAATTTAAAAAGTTTTAATATTGCAAAAAAATATTAAAAATGCTAAATATTAAAAAAATTAATATTAACATAAAAAAATAATACAAATTTGCATCACCACAAAATTAACTGTAACTATGCTGTAAGTGAGTGGTAACTGGGTTGCAAGTGAGTGGTAATTGGGTTGTGTAAGTCTTTTATGAATTACGGTCCAAACAAACACCGTAGTTATAACTGGGTTGTAAGTCATTTACGAATTACGGACTTTTATGCGAAACAAACGGCTCCATTATTGTTATATGCCCTATTACGCTCCCACTTTGCTCAACTCTGCATAGCTATTTAATAGTTTAATCTATTATTATTATAACTATGATTGTGAAGAGTTTGAAATCTTTACTTATACTGTTTTTCAAACAACTGTTTGTTTTCTGGTATTCATACCGATCTCCTGTATCGGTACCATTTTCCTTTGTAGTGTTATTCGACAGTTAAAGTTTGCTTTGCTTATCTATTGACCTACTATCACTTGACACCGAACACCTGCCTGTCATCACCTGATATATGTATGTTATCACATAACGCCTGATACCAGCATGTAATTACCTTACACCTGCCTTGCTTAACACTTGATTGATAATTATCACATTACAGGAATGTAACAACTAAGATCCTGATATACTCCAGTACAACATGTACTCCTGATACTCCTATCATGCTATTGCTCATTCTCATACATTGATAATAATATAGTAAACTATAAAAGAACAACTTACACAGGGTCAGGAGAAACTGATGGATGCCGGTATGATGTCGTATTATATAATGGTGGATTATTATACCAAAATGTCATGTGGGGCATGATATAAATCCTCAATGAAGTGTCATTCATGTGTAATATAAGTCCTCGAAAGCAGGAGTTAGAATCACATGGGTCGTTGTTCCGGGTAGAGGTGGGACCCACTATAAATATGATCCATCAGTTCTTCATCAGTTTTCAATAACCAACCTCGACTACTCATATATGGATGTATGTGTGTTGAGTCATACGTCAGGACACATACCTAGATAAATAGGTCGGATCAGCAATAATAATAAAATGCTAATTCATTATTCGTTTTGCAATTCGGGTTGTATGAACTCAAACTATGGTGACATGAGACATAAGGTATATATATGAGGTTTTCTTATTTAGATTATTCCTTCGACTTACTAATTTCATAAAATCGTATATTGGGTTGTACAACTAGTTTTGCCCACTCTTACTTATGTCCTGCTATACTGTTATAATCCACTTATTCATGTAATATGACTTGAGCTGACACTAAGTTACTGCACTGGATTTCCAAGTTTACTCTGATTTACCGGCTTGTACTTGCATGCTTAAGCACACAACACCTGACCCTGGCCCCAGATATAACTTAATTACTAAACAATAATAAACTCAGTAGCGAGTGCTATTGAATCACTTCCTCATTCGAATAACAGTATCCATATGTCAGAGTTCGAATTGAGTTTTATTGGAGTACAGACCCGACATGAACTTTCAGTGGTATGGGACACTGGAAGAAAATGATTAGAATAACAGGCGTCACTGATAATTACTGTTGTATAATAAAGTTATCCTGCCCGTCTCTTGTATATGAATTATGTGACACAATAATTATTCCTGACATTTTTGTTCTTTTATTGTGGGGCAACTCGAGTTGTATGAACTCAGTTTATAGTGACATGAGGTATATGGTATATATATGAGGGTTTTCTTATTTCGATTATTTTCTCGATGTATCAATCTTATGAATCCAAAGTCCAAGCTTATACAACTGGTTTTATCTACACTTGTATTTAATGCATTACTTGATTTCTTATTTCATGCTTGTGTGTGTCTATGCTCATGACACGATTTTCGACACATACTTTCTCTATTCGAGTTTATCATTACATGTGTGCTACCTTGATTCTGAAAGTACACATAGAGGGGGTGAATAGGTTGCTAATCTAATGACAAATGATGCGGAACTAAAAAGTAATTGCTAACACATAAAGTGTAATCAAGAGTGAGTTTGAATTCCCCATGAAGGGCTCTGAAACTATTCCTCATGATTCCTCTGAATTATGAGTTGAGGAGCTTCAATAGCTCTCTTGATTGAACACAAGTATGGGGCACACAAATAATATCAAGTATGAATATGAATGAGCAATAATAACAACAATGCAAGATAGAAAGAGAGATGAGAGTTGAGAAATAGAAGATCAAATGCAAATACCGAGATATATTTTGAGGTTTGAGCCACTGCTCTACGTCCCCGCCTTCACACAAAAGGATTTCCATTATGTCTACACAGAACCTTCCAAAGGGACCTCCATCGAGGAATTATAACTTAACATCGAGAGTACACAACTCCACTCTCTGAAAAAACATAATCATTTCTACAAAAGAGGGAAGGTACAAAGCCAAACACAAAGCAAATAAAAAGTACAACTTAGTGATCCAATAATCACAAACAATCTCTTGTGATCTAAAAAGATCACAAATAATTTTCTCACAAAATAAAGATTCTAGAGATAGATTTAGAATTAGATAGCTCAAGTATGTGAGAAAATAAAGTATTTGGAAAAGAAATCTCAAAGAAAAATACTTGAGAAAACTCTAGATAGATATGAAAAAATAAAGAACAAAAAAAATTTCCCAAAGACTTATTTTCTTTGATTTTCCAAACTTTAAAAGACAAATAAAGATTTGATTTGAAACACAAAAACTCTTTTGAAACTTGTGTAGAAACTCAAGAGATGATAGAAAAAAATTGCTCTTCAAAAACCCTTAAAAAATCTGCCCAGAAAATCCAAATATATAGGCAGCTCAGAATATAGTCGTTGGGGGCCAAATTAGGCATTTTTTGACCTGTCGGTCGACCGACCAACGGTAAAAAATATGACCATTTGAGCTTGTCAGTCGACCACCCTAAGGCAAAATGCCTAGTCGGTCGAACCGCCCGGTCGACCGAGCCAAACAGAGACTAAGTCTCTTATAGTCAGTCGACCGTGCGGTCGACCGGCCATATAGGCATGGTCTATGTGCACGTCTTGTGCACATCGATCGACCGAACTCTGGTCCGGTCGACTGCCAGAAGGCTCAGAACAGGATAAATCAGATTATAAAATTGGACTTTAAAACACCTATAAATTCCAATAAAATCCCATAAAATTCACAAAAATAAGTTCATATAAATATTTGAAGTACAAATATGTGTAATCAAAATTTAACATATATTACAAACTATTTAAACTATTTTTAAGGCATAGAAAATTAGGCTTTAAACAAAAACTGTATTTTCCAAAACGTAGAATTTGAAACGAAAAATCGTTTTCTCCAAAACTTGTATAAATACAAAAACAAGATATGAAATACTTTTGAAACATAGTGTGTATGGATAAAATCTAATACACATATAAATGATATATCTATATTTTTGACATTAAATTCAAACTAAGTATTGATAAAAAAAATAAACTTTAAACACATGAATTAGCTACATCAAAATAAGTTTTCTAAACATATGAAGCATAGATGCATATGGATGAAATCCAATATACATATAAACCATGTAAACTTGTTTTGATTCTATCTATTCATGAAACCGAAAGATATATTCTTGAAAATCCAAAACGGTTAAACCGAAACCAAAACTTTTGAACTTGTGTGTGCGTGTATACTTAGCATATTAAGGCTAAACTATCCTTACACAAGAAATAAACAAAACTAAATAAAGCTAAATCGAAATTTCTTGTAGATCTTTTTCTCTAAGACAACTCGATCCAAACTTGATCTAAAGAGTTTGACTCCATCTTGAGTCCTAGATGTGATCTTGACGCACTAAGATCATGATCAATATCTGAAACTATATAAGCACAAGATCATTATTAACTTAACTTCATAAGTTAGTCATCATCAAAACTAAGGTGAAGGGCCTTTTTGGGCTAACAATCCCCCCTTTTTGATAATGACAAAACTTATGAGGTTATATGTATGGATTAAAGATAAGTTTCATAGAAACTCCCCCTTAACTCATACATAGCAATAAAACATATAGATATTCAATGAAGCTCAAATACAAATAAACAATAATAAAAAACACAATAAACAAATATATATGCATAAACACATGTATATATGCATAAACATAAATAAGAAAACATGCATATATAAATTCAAATCCTTCTCCCCTCTTTTGTCACTCACTAACAAAAGGGTGAAGAAAAAAAATAAGAATGTATATGTGATATAAATTCATGAAGAGGAGAGTTGTCAAGTTAGCTCACTCTGCATACATGCATTATATGAAGAAAGGGATGACTAAATCCTAACTCATATAAGCATAATATACAATGCATAAGTGGAGACGTTAAGTCCCCCCCACACGTGTACTATATAAAGAAAAGATGTCAATCTCTTTTTATATACCACACTCATCATGAATCTATATGAAAGAAGATGTTAAGCTCCCTTTGCATATAGGTAATACAAACTAAAACAAAGTTTTATACAAATAAAAATATATTTTTTTATACCAATCGAAAGAAAAACTATCTTTTTATCAATTGAAAGTGAAATAATTTTTTAACCATTGATACCAATAGAAAGAAATGATACCAATCGAAAATAAATTTTAAACCAAAATTTAGGTAAACACTAAAATCATTTTGTAATATAGATACCAATTTGAGAATAATACCAATTGAAGATTATTGATATCAATATTGAAAATGTTAGCATTTTTCAAAACAAATATTTTTCTTCATAAAGGGTGAGAGTAAGATATCAATTGAAAATAAATATATTGAAAGATAAATCAAGAATTTTTGTCCCTTTTTATGAAATACCAATAAACTAATGCATACACTTTTAAAGATACCAATTATTATTAAGAACATGAATAAAGCTTAGCATAAAATAATTTGTGCTATAAAGATTGATGTGTGTGCTTTATATACATGTTTTAAATTACTTTTATATGCCTATTATTTGTCACATTTAATGCTGCGTGTGTATTTTGTTAATATTATTTTGCAAATTTTAAGTCAAGAGCAAATAAGAAGAAAAGAGCAAAATTGACGAATCGATGATATCAAGTGAATAAAGAGATGCAGAACCAGAGGCTGTAGAGTTGGAACATCACAACAGAACCTCACGTAAAATCAGAAATTTCATAAAAATCTAGGACTGAAATGCTAACCGTATAATTCGGCCACCCAGTCGTATAATTCGGCCAAGCAGTCGTGGACCAGTCAATGGGAATGTGAATTAAGAGGTCAACACAAGTCAAAAAGCGAAGCTTCATTACAGCTGAAAGTTCGGTCAGCCAGTCGAATTTTTAACTAGCTGGCCGAACTATGGCGACAATTATGGATAGAATATTCCCAGTAATTTTGTAAATTTAGAAACCTAGTTTTTCGCATTCGATTAGGGTTCTGCTACTCTCTGTTCTATATAAAACGCCGCCAAGTCTCTTGTATGACACACAGTTTTTATCACAATTTTTATCATTCTTTTATTTTAGCGAAAATCAAATAAAAAATTCTGTTGTTAGCCATTAAATCTCAGAGAGCCTTCAGCAAGGAATTCTTCATAAAAACTTCATCTTTTTTGGTGCTCTCTTACCTTTCTCTTTATTTAATTTTTATTCAGAAAGTTGTAGCATGATCTATTCTAATATTATGATGTGTTATGTTTTCTTAGCTATGAACTAATTTTTTTGTAGCTAGGGCATGATGGGGGATTGTATTGATGATATGATATTGTGTTTTATGTAAATTCTACTACGTACTTTGTAAAGTTTGAATCTTTTACATGATAAGTTGTTAATCTTGTGCTTTATATTATAATTGGCGCGCACAATTAATCAGAAGGTTAGATTAGAGTCCGAAAGGAGATAACTAAGTAAAATCTTCTAGGATTAACAACCATAACTCAAGATGTTGAGATATAAGAGTTGTGCAATCATGTAAAAATATCCATCACACTTAATACATCTTCTAACTAGCAATCTACTAGATCGAGAGATTGTAGATTCTATATTTAGAAGATAGAATTGGTATTATTCGAGAGAAAATACTAATTAGGTTAGGGAATTCCAGTTATTAGCATTAGTAGGATGAATTAGCACAAGCATAGTATTTATCTGATTACAATTACTGAAATCATTACTGGCTCAAAGGCCCATCATCCTAATTTTGATGATGATTAACTCATGTAGTTATAGCACTAATGATCTTGTGCTTATTTAGTTTCAGATTTTCTGTAATACCCCGTTCCCGGAATACGTACTTAGTTGCGTATTCAGATTTTCCGATCGTATTTTTTCGATTTGTTTCCTGTATTTGTTTTGCTTTATGAATTCCTTATATAATTGTTTTGTCTTGGATTTGGATTCGTGGACTCGGAGTCAGTCCCAGTCCGAACCAGGAACTCGATTATAGTATATTATTCGATTTGGTCTTTCGGTGATTAGATTTGACCGATTTTAGTTTTAAATACCATTTTCCATTATTATATATTTTCTATGATTTTCTAGATTTTTCTGGAATTAAATTGAATTTCTTCAAAACCGGTGTCGGCCAATGCCGCTGACCGATTCCTAGAATTTTAATTCACACACAGCTAGGAATTTCTAGATGGTCCTTTAGACTTTAATTCTTAGAATCACATTTTCTACCTACATTCTTTTTCTGAGGATTTTATGATTTTATGAAAATTCCTTCGGAGTCGGTAGGTAACTGATTCCGGGATTTTTAGTTCTAAAACTATAAAGTATTTCTTAAAACAGATTTCACTATGAGTCTTCATATATTATTATTGATTTTTGGTTAAATTTTCGGGTCGTTCCGAGATACTTGAAATTCGGACGATTCCGGTGATTTCCCGGAAGATTTCCGCATCCGCAACTGAATCCCGGGAATCCGCCACTTCCATTATTTTCATTTTCCATTCCAAGAGTATTCCTTCCCTTTTTCATTTTCTTTCCCATTTCCTGTTTTCTTTCTTTCCTTTCCTTTAACTTCCACCACAAGCTTTTCTATTTTCCAAAAATCCCACTTCCTCCAAAATCCCAACACCACACACTTCCACCTACTTCCTCCATTAAATGCATCTCTTTTTCTCTCTCTTCCATGGCTTGCCAAGTGTGGCTAGAGGGGACACCTCACCCTCCCCCTATTTACACAAAACCCCCTCTCTTTTCGTTATTTGCATCTCCTTCATAAAATCTAAAACCTATATAAACTTTCCCTTACATTTCTTTTCCTTTTTCTTTCTCTTCTCTTCACATTTCTTTCTTCTTCTTCCTCTTCTCCAAGGGAGCCGGCCGACCCAACCTCCGGCCAGCCACCTCCGGCCACGTCGCCGGCGTGGACTCCTCCCAACTCCGGCCAAGCTCCACCTCCTCCATCACCAACAACAACAACTTCTCCATCTCCTTCTTCCTCAAGGATCATCACCAACTCTACCTTTCCTCTTCCTCTCCATCATCAATTTGGTGAGTAATCATCCTCATCTAGACTTGATTTATTCTTAGTATGTTTGTATTTTCATATCTTGTACAAATATGTCTTCAAATCCATGATTAATTAGTCATCAAACTAAAACCCTAGAAATCTATTCTGTTTGCTGTGTTCGACCAGGATTAGTCGACTTGACCTAGGACCTAGTCGACTAGAAACCCTTAGCTGAAACGTAGCCTTTCTGACTTCACAGTTTTAGTCGACTAGTCCCTATCACCAGTCGACTAGATATCCCTAGTCGACTACTAGAATTCCCTAGTCGACTCCTGAAATACACTCAACTCTCTGTATCTCAAACTTAGTCGACTTAAGTGTCTATTAGTCGACTTGTAGTTCCCTGTTAGTCGACTACCCTTTTTACCTAGTCGACTAACTCTTCCTGAAACAGAAACCCAAACTCTCTGGAACACATTATTAGTCGACCACCCTATTTTCCTAGTCGACTAACCCTTCTATTAGTCGACTACTATTCCAACCTAGTCGACTAACTTATGGCTGTCTGGTATTGTGATTTCCTTCTCGACTATGTATCTTACCCTTGATACATGTACTATATATTATTCCTACTTATACTTCATAGCTTGTACTTTATGATCTATTAATTGGGGTATATCATCTCTTGTCACTTCATATTCCCAGGTTTATGTATTGCCATGCAACTGCTTGTTTCATTCTTATACTTGTACCTTGCCGCGATATTATTGCTTCTTTTTTTATACCATGCGTGGCAGACCCTTCGAGGTCGTTGAACCCTGTTTGCTTCTATGTTTCCCCTTGCCTTGCTATGATCCAGACACGTCAGTACATGTTTTCCTTTAACACATGTATATCACCTGACATGCCACCACTTTACTAGACCTCTTGTTATGTCTTGACTGACCCGGCCTATTATCAATCTATTATTATGATTGGTTACTTGATTCATATCACCACTTGTCATGCTATCTCTTGACACCAAGCATGATACACCGATTCTTACAATTATCACGATAAAGGGGATGTAACACCTGATTACCGTTATGTACTGATTACTGTTATGTATACCTGTTATGATATTGTTCATTCCCGAAATCTGATAATTATGTTAAAAGCTATAAAAAGGACAACTTGTATGGGTATGGGAGGAAGTGATGGATGCCGGAATGATACCTTGCTTATAGTGATGGAATAAAAGTATATATATATGGATATATATATATATACATTGGTGAAAGTGTTATGGCAACTATTATTAGGGGGACTTTGGGCCTCCAAAGCCGGTTCCAGGTGTATGGAAACCACTATAAGAAGTGATATCAGTTCTCCATCTACTTCCGTTAACAACCCTTGGCTTGCTTATATATGGATGTATGTGGGTTGGCCGTACACCAGGTCACATACCTAGATATATGGGTCAGACAAGTAATAATAATAATAGTCACCTGTCATGATTCCTGTTAAAGTATCTGTTATGATTCCTGTTGCACTTGCTATGCATGTCATGATTCCCGTTTTGTATTCCTGTTTGACTTTCATATGATTTGCAACTCTGATTCTATACACTTGGATATTCTGTGGCATGAGATAAAGGTATATAGATGAGGGTTTCCTTGTTTGGATTATTCCTTCGATGTATTAGTCTCATGGGACCGTAACCTAAGCGTATACAATCACCTTGCATGAAATCAGTTTTACCTTGGATTTCCGGTTTTCTGATGATTGTATTATGACCGTCCATATATGTATTTCATTTGTGTTCTAACCCTCCTGTCTTCTGTACTTGACACTCGTACTCATCCTGGTTCGCCACCTGGCATTGTATCATACTCGCCTGGGGAGTTTCACTGACTCCCCTGGATTCTCATGTCCAGGTCATGGAGCTTGGAGCGTGAGGATTTCCCCCTGTTATTGATCAGAGTAGCGCAGCGGTAGCGTGGTCTCTCCAGTTACCTCGTGAGCACTCTTTTGTACTGTTCATATACATGTATCTTTTATGTTGTCCATACATGTATATCTTTTGTATTCCCGCATTTGCGCATCAGTGATATAATATTATTGTTAATATTGGATCACTTCTGGTGATAATTCTGTAATTGTATATATGTGTTGGAATGTATAATGCACCATTTGCTTCCGTACTCTGATTCTTGTCTGTACTGATGCTTAGCGTATATACGGGAGGGTAGTTCTGACCTACGTATATACGTTGCAGTGACGTCCCCGTATTCGTGGAAATCGGGGCGTTACAGGTTGGTATCAGAGCTTAGGCTCTAAACCTCTTCAGTACGTCCAGAAGGCAAATCAATGGTAAAGAGACTTGCAACTGGAATACATGAGTCTTGGTTATACATTCCAACTGCAAGTGCAGAGTTATCTATTTCTTGACTATCTTTCCTTTGATTTCAAATCCCTCCTTGACTATCTTTTCCTTGGATTCCTGATCTCTCCTATCCTTTCCTCGTTTTGGTTTATGTTTTGGTTTTATGAAGCCTTATACCATCTTAAGATATGACTAGACTAGAGAGGTAGGGGCTGGTTCAGAATGAAGCTTTTATGTGATCTCTTCGGCCAACTTGATGAAGCTTGGTATTCTCCAGATCGATCTTGATCTGGCTATCTTTCAGAGGACAGCAGTCGGATTCTTAATTATCGGTCTTCTTTATTATGCCTCAGGATTTTCGGGGTTTTCTTTATTTCACAGCCACGACATCATCAGTATTATTCAGCATTATTCTAAAGATTTATTACACAGCCACGACATCATCAGCCGGAAATGCAGAGTATGATTATTATTCAGTTGACTTGAGAGCCCTACCTATAGTGCTTTCATATCTTAATTAGTATAAATTCCACCCTTGTCCCCTTTGTATTCAATTTGCCCCTTAACGAAATTGCGAGGACGCAATTTTTGTAAGGTGGGTGGATTGTAATACCCCGTTCCCGGAATACGTACTTAGTTGCGTATTCAGATTTTCCTCTCGTATTTTTTCGATTTGTTTCCTGTATTTGTTTTGCTTTATGAATTCCTTATATAATTGTTTTGTCTTGGATTTGGATTCGTGGACTCGGAGTCAGTCCCAGTCCGAACCAGGAACTCGATTATAGTATATTATTCGATTTGGTCTTTCCGGTGATTAGATTTGACCGATTTTAGTTTTAAATACCATTTTCCATTATTATATATTTTCTATGATTTTCTAGATTTTTCTGGAATTAAATTGAATTTCTTCAAAACCGGTGTCGGCCAGTGCCGCTGACCGATTCCTGAAATTTTAATTCACACACAGCTAGGAATTTCTAGATGGTCCTTTAGACTTTAATTCTTAGAATCACATTTTCTACCTACATTCTTTTTCTGAGGATTTTATGATTTTATGAAAATTCCTTCGGAGTCGGTAGGTAACTGATTCCGGGATTTTTAGTTCTAAAACTATAAAGTATTTCTTAAAACGGATTTCACTATGAGTCTTCATATATTATTATGATTTTTGGTTAAATTTTCGGGTCGTTCCGAGATACTTGAAATTCGGACGATTCCGGTGATTTCCCGGAAGATTTCCGCATCCGCAACTGAATCCCGGGAATCCGCCACTTCCATTATTTTCATTTTCCATTCCAAGAGTATTCCTTCCCTTTTTCATTTTCTTTCCCATTTCCTATTTTCTTTCTTTCCTTTCCTTTAACTTCCACCACAAGCTTTTCTATTTTCCAAAAATCCCACTTCCTCCAAAATCCCAACACCACACACTTCCACCTACTTCCTCCATTAAATGCATCTCTTTTTCTCTCTCTTCCATGGCTTGCCAAGTGTGGCTAGAGGGGACACCTCACCCTCCCCCTATTTACACAAAACCCCCTCTCTTTTCGTTATTGGCATCTCCTTCATAAAATCTAAAACCTATATAAACTTTCCCTTACATTTCTTTTCCTTTTTCTTTCTCTTCTCTTCACATTTCTTTCTTCTTCTTCCTCTTCTCCAAGGGAGCCGGCCGACCCAACCTCCGGCCAGCCACCTCCGGCCACGTCGCCGGCGTGGACTCCTCCCAACTCCGGCCAAGCTCCACCTCCTCCATCACCCAACAACAACTTCTCCATCTCCTTCTTCCTCAAGGATCATCACCAACTCTACCTTTCCTCTTCCTCTCCATCATCAATTTGGTGAGTAATCATCCTCATCTAGACTTGATTTATTCTTAGTATGTTTGTATTTTCATATCTTGTACAAATATGTCTTCAAATCCATGATTAATTAGTCATCAAACCAAAACCCTAGAAATCTGTTCTGTTTGCTGTGTTCGACCAGGATTAGTCGACTTGACCTAGGACCTAGTCGACTAGAAACCCTTAGCTGAAACGTAGCCTTTCTGACTTCACAGTTTTAGTCGACTAGTCCCTATCACCAGTCGACTAGATATCCCTAGTCGACTACTAGAATTCCCCTAGTCGACTCCTGAAATACACTCAACTCTCTGTATCTCAACTTAGTCGACTTAAGTGTCTATTAGTCGACTTGTAGTTCCCTGTTAGTCGACTACCCTTTTTACCTAGTCGACTAACTCTTCCTGAAACAGAAACCCAAACTCTCTGGAACACATTATTAGTCGACCACCCTATTTTCCTAGTCGACTAACCCTTCTATTAGTCGACTACTATTCCAACCTAGTCGACTAACTTATGGCTGTCTGGTATTGTGATTTCCTTCTCGACTATGTATCTTACCCTTGATACATGTACTATATATTATTCCTACTTATACTTCATAGCTTGTACTTTATGATCTATTAATTGGGGTATATCATCTCTTGTCACTTCATATTCCCAGGTTATGTATTGCCATGCAACTGCTTGTTTCATTCTTATACTTGTACCTTGCCGCGATATTATTGCTTCTTTATTTTATACCATGCGTGGCAGACCCTTCGAGGTCGTTGAACCCTGTTTGCTTCTATGTTTCCCCTTGCCTTGCTATGATCCAGACACGTCAGTACATGTTTTCCTTTAACACATGTATATCACCTGACATGCCACCACTTTACTAGACCTCTTGTTATGTCTTGACTGACCCGGCCTATTATCAATCTATTATTATGATTGGTTACTTGATTCATATCACCACTTGTCATGCTATCTCTTGACACCAAGCATGATACACCGATTCTTACAATTATCACGATAAAGGGGATGTAACACCTGATTACCGTTATGTACTGATTACTGTTATTTATACCTGTTATGATATTGTTCATTCCCGAAATCTGATAATTATGTTAAAAAGCTATAAAAAGGACAACTTGTATGGGTATGGGAGGAAGTGATGGATGCCGAATGATACCTTGCTTATAGTGATGGAATAAAAGTATATATATATGGATATATATATATATACATTGGTGAAAGTGTTATGGCAACTATTATTAGGGGGACTTTGGGCCTCCAAAGCCGGTTCCAGGTGTATGGAAACCACTATAAGAAGTGATATCAGTTCTCCATCTACTTCCGTTAACAACCCTTGGCTTGCTTATATATGGATGTATGTGGGTTGGCCGTACACCAGGTCACATACCTAGATATATGGGTCAGACAAGTAATAATAATAATAGTCACCTGTCATGATTCCTGTTAAAGTATCTGTTATGATTCCTGTTGCACTTGCTATGCATGTCATGATTCCCGTTTTGTATTCCTGTTTGACTTTCATATGATTTGCAACTCTGATTCTATACACTTGGATATTCTGTGGCATGAGATAAAGGTATATAGATGAGGGTTTCCTTGTTTGGATTATTCCTTCGATGTATTAGTCTCATGGGACCGTAACCTAAGCGTATACAATCACCTTGCATGAAATCAGTTTTACCTTGGATTTCCGGTTTTCTGATGATTGTATTATGACCGTCCATATATGTATTTCATTTGTGTTCTAACCCTCCTGTCTTCTGTACTTGACACTCGTACTCATCCTGGTTCGCCACCTGGCATTGTATCATACTCGCCTGGGGAGTTTCACTGACTCCCCTGGATTCTCATGTCCAGGTCATGGAGCTTGGAGCGTGAGGATTTCCCCCTGTTATTGATCAGAGTAGCGCAGCGGTAGCGTGGTCTCTCCAGTTACCTCGTGAGCACTCTTTTGTACTGTTCATATACATGTATCTTTTATGTTGTCCATACATGTATATCTTTTGTATTCCCGCATTTGCGCATCAGTGATATAATATTATTGTTAATATTGGATCACTTCTGGTGATAATTCTGTAATTGTATATATGTGTTGGAATGTATAATGCACCATTTGCTTCCGTACTCTGATTCTTGTCTGTACTGATGCTTAGCGTATATACGGGAGGGTAGTTCTGACCTACGTATATACGTTGCAGTGACGTCCCCGTATTCGTGGAAATCGGGGCGTTACAGGTTGGTATCAGAGCTTAGGCTCTAAACCTCTTCAGTACGTCCAGAAGGCAAATCAATGGTAAAGAGACTTGCAACTGGAATACATGAGTCTTGGTTATACATTCCAACTGCAAGTGCAGAGTTATCTATTTCTTGACTATCTTTCCTTTGATTTCAAATCCCTCCTTGACTATCTTTTCCTTGGATTCCTGATCTCTCCTATCCTTTCCCCGTTTTGGTTTTATGTTTTGGTTTTATGAAGCCTTATACCATCTTAAGATATGACTAGACTAGAGAGGTAGGGGCTGGTTCAGAATGAAGCTTTTATGTGATCTCTTCGGCCAACTTGATGAAGCTTGGTATTCTCCAGACCGATCTTGATCTGGCTATCTTTCAGAGGACAGCAGTCGGATTCTTAATTATCGGTCTTCTTTATTATGCTCAGGATTTTCGGGGTTTTCTTTATTTCACAGCCACGACATCATCAGTATTATTCAGCATTATTCTAAAGATTTATTACACAGCCACGACATCATCAGCCGGAAATGCAGAGTATGATTATTATTCAGTTGACTTGAGAGCCCTACCTATAGTGCTTCATATCTTAATTAGTATAAATTCCACCCTTGTCCCCTTTGTATTCAATTTGCCCCTTAACGAAATTGCGAGGACGCAATTTTTGTAAGGTGGGTGGATTGTAATACCCCGTTCCCGGAATACGTACTTAGTTGCGTATTCAGATTTTCCTCTCGTATTTTTTCGATTTGTTTCCTGTATTTGTTTTGCTTTATGAATTCCTTATATAATTGTTTTGTCTTGGATTTGGATTCGTGGACTCGGAGTCAGTCCCAGTCCGAACCAGGAACTCGATTATAGTATATTATTCGATTTGGTCTTTCCGTGATTAGATTTGACTGATTTTAGTTTTAAATACCATTTTCTATTATTATATATTTTCTATGATTTTCTAGATTTTTCTGGAATTAAATTGAATTTCTTCAAAACCGGTGTCGGCCAGTGCCGCTGACCGATTCCTGGAATTTTAATTCACACACAGCTAGGAATTTCTAGATGGTCCTTTAGACTTTAATTCTTAGAATCACATTTTCTACCTACATTCTTTTTCTGAGGATTTTATGATTTTATGAAAATTCCTTCGGAGTCGGTAGGTAACTGATTCCGGGATTTTTAGTTCTAAAACTATAAAGTATTTCTTAAAACGGATTTCACTATGAGTCTTCATATATTATTATTGATTTTTGGTTAAATTTTCGGGTCGTTCCGAGATACTTGAAATTCGGACGATTCCAGTGATTTCCCGGAAGATTTCCGCATCCGCAACTGAATCCCGGGAATCCGCCACTTCCATTATTTTCATTTTCTATTCCAAGAGTATTCCTTCCCTTTTTCATTTTCTTTCCCATTTCCTATTTTCTTTCTTTCCTTTCCTTTAACTTCCACCACAAGCTTTTCTATTTTCCAAAAATCCCACTTCCTCCAAAATCCCAACACACACACTTCCACCTACTTCCTCCATTAAATGCATCTCTTTTTCTCTCTCTTCCATGGCTTGCCAAGTGTGGCTAGAGGGGACACCTCACCCTCCCCCTATTTACACAAAACCCCCTCTCTTTTCGTTATTTGCATCTCTTCATAAAATCTAAAACCTATATAAACTTTCCCTTACATTTCTTTTCCTTTTTCTTTCTCTTCTCTTCACATTTCTTTCTTCTTCTTCCTCTTCTCCAAGGGAGCCGGCCGACCCAACCTCCGGCCAGCCACCTCCGGCCACGTCGCCGGCGTGGACTCCTCCCAACTCCGGCCAAGCTCCACCTCCTCCATCACCAACAACAACAACTTCTCCATCTCCTTCTTCCTCAAGGATCATCACCAACTCTACCTTTCCTCTTCCTCTCCATCATCAATTTGGTGAGTAATCATCCTCATCTAGACTTGATTTATTCTTAGTATGTTTGTATTTTCATATCTTGTACAAATATGTCTTCAAATCCATGATTAATTAGTCATCAAACCAAAACCCTAGAAATCTGTTCTGTTTGCTGTGTTCGACCAGGATTAGTCGACTTGACCTAGGACCTAGTCGACTAGAAACCCTTAGCTGAAACGTAGCCTTTCTGACTTCACAGTTTTAGTCGACTAGTCCCTATCACCAGTCGACTAGATATCCCTAGTCGACTACTAGAATTCCCCTAGTCGACTCCTGAAATACACTCAACTCTCTGTATCTCAAATTTAGTCGACTTAAGTGTCTATTAGTCGACTTGTAGTTCCCTGTTAGTCGACTACCCTTTTTACCTAGTCGACTAACTCTTCCTGAAACAGAAACCCAAACTCTCTGGAACACATTATTAGTCGACCACCCTATTTTCCTAGTCGACTAACCCTTCTATTAGTCGACTACTATTCCAACCTAGTCGACTAACTTATGGCTGTCTGGTATTGTGATTTTCTTCTCGACTATGTATCTTACCCTTGATACATGTACTATATATTATTCCTACTTATACTTCATAGCTTGTACTTTATGATCTATTAATTGGGGTATATCATCTCTTGTCACTTCATATTCCCAGGTTTATGTATTGCCATGCAACTGCTTGTTTCATTCTTATACTTGTACCTTGCCGCGATATTATTGCTTCTTTATTTATACCATGCGTGGCAGACCCTTCGAGGTCGTTGAACCCTGTTTGCTTCTATGTTTCCCCTTGCCTTGCTATGATCCAGACACGTCAGTACATGTTTTCCTTTACCACATGTATATCACCTGACATGCCACCACTTTACTAGACCTCTTGTTATGTCTTGACTGACCCGGCCTATTATCAATCTATTATTATGATTGGTTACTTGATTCATATCACCACTTGTCATGCTATCTCTTGACACCAAGCATGATACACCGATTCTTACAATTATCACGATAAAGGGGATGTAACACCTGATTACCGTTATGTACTGATTACTGTTATGTATACCTGTTATGATATTGTTCATTCCCGAAATCTGATAATTATGTTAAAAAGCTATAAAAAGGACAACTTGTATGGGTATGGGAGGAAGTGATGGATGCCGGAATGATACCTTGCTTATAGTGATGGAATAAAAGTATATATATATATGGATATATATATATACATTGGTGAAAGTGTTATGGCAACTATTATTAGGGGACTTTGGGCCTCCAAAGCCGGTTCCAGGTGTATGGAAACCACTATAAGAAGTGATATCAGTTCTCCATCTACTTCCGTTAACAACCCTTGGCTTGCTTATATATGGATGTATGTGGGTTGGCCGTACACCAGGTCACATACCTAGATATATGGGTCAGACAAGTAATAATAATAATAGTCACCTGTCATGATTCCTGTTAAAGTATCTGTTATGATTCCTGTTGCACTTGCTATGCATGTCATGATTCCCGTTTTGTATTCCTGTTTGACTTTCATATGATTTGCAACTCTGATTCTATACACTTGGATATTCTGTGGCATGAGATAAGGTATATAGATGAGGGTTTCCTTGTTTGGATTATTCCTTCGATGTATTAGTCTCATGGGACCGTAACCTAAGCGTATACAATCACCTTGCATGAAATCAGTTTTACCTTGGATTTCCGGTTTTCTGATGATTGTATTATGACCGTCCATATATGTATTTCATTTGTGTTCTAACCCTCCTGTCTTCTGTACTTGACACTCGTACTCATCCTGGTTCGCCACCTGGCATTGTATCATACTCGCCTGGGGAGTTTCACTGACTCCCCTGGATTCTCATGTCCAGGTCATGGAGCTTGGAGCGTGAGGATTTCCCCCTGTTATTGATCAGAGTAGCGCAGCGGTAGCGTGGTCTCTCCAGTTACCTCGTGAGCACTCTTTTGTACTGTTCATATACATGTATCTTTTATGTTGTCCATACATGTATATCTTTTGTATTCCCGCATTTGCGCATCAGTGATATATATTATTGTTAATATTGGATCACTTCTGGTGATAATTCTGTAATTGTATATATGTGTTGGAATGTATAATGCACCATTTGCTTCCGTACTCTGATTCTTGTCTGTACTGATGCTTAGCGTATATACGGGAGGGTAGTTCTGACCTACGTATATACGTTGCAGTGACGTCCCCGTATTCGTGGAAATCGGGGCGTTACATTTTCAATCAAGATCTTAGTTAGTGTTTATGTAACGCCCCGATCCCACGGATACGGAGACGTCACTGCGACGTATATACGTGGTCAGAAAATGCCCCCACGTATATACGTTAAGCATTTAGTACAACAAGGATCAGAGTACACGACAAAGCGTGATATTCATACATATGCCAACTTAAAAGTACAAGTACAAGTTATCACAAGATTTGATAAAATATTACACATTACATGTATCTTTTATCACAACCAAGTCCAAAGTAAAAGATACAATATGAACACAAAATGCTCACGAGTAGGATGAAGATCCCGTGAGTTAAAAAGAGAAATCTGGCACAAAGGACTGGGACTAGTCTGCCTGTTCACTAAGAAAAGCTTGATCCTCTGTGGAAGGCTCCACTTCGATCCAAGCTTCGGAACCTGAATATACAAATCCAAGGGAGTCAGGACCTCCCAACAACGAACAGGCTACAGCCAAATGGCTAAGAGACAAGAATATGAGAGTGGGAACAGTATAATGAATACCAATCAACAAGTAATGGAAGCATAAAGAGTAAAAGTCCGAATACAATAGATCCACAGTTAACGTCCTTTATTATTATTACTTGTCTTACTGTGATATCTAGCTATGTGAACCAGCGTCCCAGCGCACATAGATCCATATCCTAGTAAAGCAAGGTTGTTATTGGAAACCAGCGGGGTATCAACGAACTATGTTTACAGTGGGTCCCGTACATGCCCGGGACAACGGTCCAGGATTGTTCCGTTGCTTGGTGACGGAAACCAGCCGCTAGGCTAACAGGAGGGACTTATGTATGCCCTTTATCATGATGGTACCAGTAATGAGGGAGCAAGCACTCCCCTCGGTCCCCTGGAGGCCCTCAGGTCAGACCGGAAATATAGTTGCACAACATACCTAATACCACTGTAAACATGAACACATATTGAATCCACATGTTTTCCCCGACCCAATGTAAGTTGGTCCATTTTATACAAAAGTCAAGTGTATCATACTTGGTGTTAAGAGATAGCATGATAAGTGGTGATATTCATTAATTAACAAGTTATGAAATGAGAATATACAATAACAAGCCATGAAGTAACAAGAGGTAACATCCATCAAGTAACAGGTCATGAAGTACCATCCATGAAGCATAAACAAGAATAATATATCCCACATGTATCAAGGGTATGATCCAAATTCAGAAAAGAAATCAACTATAATAAATAGCCTAAATTAGTCGACTAGGTGGAATGGTTAGTCGACTAATAGTGGTCTCTATTCGACTAACAGTCTGGTCTAGTCGACTAAAACTGGGTTCCAGAGAGTTGGAATTCTGTTTCAGGAAAAGTTAGTCGACTAGGTGGAAAGAGTAGTCGACTAACGGTGAACTCAAGTCGACTAACAGATACGTAAGTCGACTAAATCTGTGATACAGAGAGTCGAGTTTCTGATTCAGGAAAAGTTAGTCGACTATGGTGGAAAGGGTAGTCGACTAACAATGATCTATAGTCGACTAATAGTTAAGGTAAGTCGACTAACAGTGATTTCCAGAGAGTTGGGGTTTATTTTCAGGAAAAGTTAGTCGACTAATAATCAAGATAAGTCGACTAAAACTGTGTTTCAGAACAGGGGTCGTTTCAAATAAGGATTTCAAGTCGACTAGCTCCTAGGTCAAGTCGACTAATCGTGGTCTGAAAACAGGGTACAGAACAGAATTTGATGGTTGAATTTGAAGGCCAAAAGCATGATTTTGAAGGCACAAGTGTACATGAATTGTAAACACAAGTATACTAAAAAGTTTACAAGTCTTGGTGAGTAAAAATACTCACTCGAATGGTTAATTGGAGCTATACGCGTTCGAAAGGAACGTTGCCGACAAACTTGATCCTCGGCGATAATAGACACGATCCCAATCCAAAAGTTGTAGTTGCTAGAGATGGAGATGATGACTTTGTGGTGTTTTTGGAGTTGGGGTTGAGGTTGAGATGAAGGAGGGATTTTGGTGAAGGCCAAATCTTTGTTGAAGTGAAGAAAAGAAATGAAAATGTAAAGGAAAAGTTTATATAAGATTTTGATTTTGTGAAGGAGGTGCAATTTATGTAGAAGAGAGGGGGTTTTTGCAAATAGGAGAGGATGAGGTGTCCCTCTTTTGGCCACTTGGCCGGCCATGGAAGAGAGAGAGAAAGAGAGGCATTAATGAGGAAGTTGGTGGAAGTGTGTGGAATTTGTTGGAATTTTGGAAAGTTTTTTGTGGTTTGTGGAGGAAGGAAGGAAATAAGGAAAAAGGGAAAAAGAAAAAAAATTAAAAGTAGAAGATATTTTCTTGGACTTAGAAAATAAAAAAATATTGAAAAGACAATTTCCCGGGTTTAAGTCGAGGATGCGGAAAACATTTCAGAAAATACCGAAATCGTCCCGAAATCAAGTATCTCGGAACGACTCGAAAAATTTACCAAAAATCAATAATAATATTTTAAGACTCATGGTGAAATTCGTTTGGAGAAATAATTTATAGTTTTAAAACTAAAAATCCCGGAATCAGTTAGCTACCGACTCCGGTGGAATTTTCATAAAATCATAAAATTCCCAGAAAAAGTATTTAGGTAAAAAATACGATTCTAAGAAATAATGCCTAAAGGACTTTTTAGAATTTCCTAACTGTTTGTAAGATAAAAATCCGGGAATCGATCAGCGACACTGGTCGACACCGTTTTGAAGATTCTCAATTAATTCAGGAAAATTTCAGAAAATCATATAAATCTAAAATATTGGAAAATAATATTTGAAACTGAAATCGGTCAAATACAGGAAGTAAATCGAAAAAATACGATCGAAAAACTGAATACGCAACTAAGT